>CAIGQW010012753.1:1174464-1207534 GCA_903798125.1 Danio choprae | reverse complement strand
GTGTGTGTGTGTGTGTGTGTGTGTGTGTGTGTGTGTGTGTGTGTGTGAGAATAAAGAGAGCAGTGTTGTCACTGTGACAGGCCTGGCAGGTGTGGGGAAGTAAGTCAGTGTTAAAAAAAGCTTTGGCTGCAGGTGAGCCTGGGAGGGCTTTTAGGCCAGGGATGTGCTACTGTGATAAGGGAAAACTGGAAAGGGGAAACAGACAGAAAAGAGCAGCGAGATTAAACGAGTGGCCAAAGAGAGAAGACAGTATATAGAGAGATACAGAGACATGGAAGTAAGACGTACACAGGGGAAGACAGTATTAAAGATAAACACCTTAAGTTAGGGGGAAAACGGCCGCGAAACACGACCCAAAAGAGAGAAATTATCACAGTTATGCAGTGCATTACCTGCATTAATGTTGCTTTCAGGCTTGTTGAAGGCTAGTTCTGTGAAGTCTCGCATATTTCCTTTTTTTTGTTTTTTATTTATTTATTTATTTTATGAAGCCATTGCACATAGTAGTTTAAAAAGTCTGTATAAATGAACACTCTTCAGATTTCTAGATTTGAGATGGAAAACTATGAAGCAGATAACAATTGAAATAGTTTTTTTGTAAGGAGAGTGAAAAAGATATCATATTCATATAGCTTAACTGATTTAAAATGTGCCAGAATGTTGAAGTGTGTGATATAACACTTTAATGTGTTGGTGTTATCACTTCATACATTTTAAACCACGGTGGAAATAAGCCTATGGCTTTTATATGTTTAATATTCTCAGCAGATTTCAAATGATATATATATGATATATATATATATGGATGCTAAACTTGGATACGTCAACCGTATAGATGGCAACAGCAAAATATATAATATACAATTGTGTTTTAATGTATAGTGTGTGAAAAAAAAAGCATTTCTGTCATGACAACTCTCTGAGATATTTAGTATGGCTATGAATGTGGCAGTGTTAATGTGTTTAGTCTCAGCTAAATAGCTCAGCTAAGTAGATCTGATACACTGCTGATACTTTGATTATTGGACTAAGTACCAAGACTTGCTACTGCCAGTATATTCACAAACATGCTGTCTAATAATACATTTATTCATTTTCATTTCGGCTTAGTCCCTTTATTAATCTGGGGTCGCCACAGCGGAATGAACCGCCAACTTATCCAGCATATGTTTTTACACAGCGGATGCCCTTCCAGCTGCAACCCATCTCTGGGAAACATCCATACACACCCATTCACACTCATACACTACGGACAATTTAGCTTACCCAATTCACCTATACCGCATGTCTTTGGACTTGTGGGGGAAACCGGAGCACCCGGAGGAAACCCACGCCAACACAGGGAGAACATGTAAACTCCTTACAGAAACGCCAACTGACCCAGCCGAGGCTCGAACCAGCGACCTTCTTGCTGTGAGGCGAACGTGCTACCCACTGCGCCACTGTGAGGCCCCTAATAATACATGTAACATAAAATACATGTAACCCTGTAGCAGATCTATACACAGGTGGATGTGGGGTGGAGGAGGGTATCCAAAAACTCAATGCAGATTGGAAGTGCAAACAATGCTGAGGTATTTAAATGTTGAGGAGCAAGCTCATTGGATGCTGAGACAACAGCAACCAATCACCTGCGGAATGAGTTTATGATGTGGTTGGAAGCAGATTGGATAGGAACTGTCAGCCTGCACACCTAATAGAGTTTAATGTCAGAACTTTTATTTATTTATTTATTTATTTATTTTTTCATTTTCATTTTTAAATATGATGATTTGGTGCAATCTTCATATTGTTCATATTTCTTCACATTGTTAATGTTGAAAACAGCTAAATGTTTTATTTTGTGCTTTTAAAAAATATATTTTTGCAAAGTAATTTTTTGATGAACACAAATTTCAAAAGATTAGCATTTAACATACAACATTTGTATCATTATAAATGTCTTTGCTGACATTTTCCGTCAGTTTAAATCATCCCTCCTGAATAAAAGTAAAGTTAATAAAAGTTAATGGAGTAACCTCATGCCCCATTGCCCAGACAAATTACTTTCTTATTACAAACAGCATATCATTTCTATGTTTAAATGTGTGACAGTAATTCATGTAGGTTTTTTATTTCTCCTAAGGTATATTAGAAGGAACATCAAAGCAAAGTTGATACTATAATGGAATACTAAACACACCATTAAAGACAGACTTCACACAAAAAAATGTATTCAAATTTTTTTTTACATTCTTCCAAACCTTAATGCCTAGACCAAAAGAACCATTGACCTCCATTGTATGGTCAAAAAACATGTTTCATGTTTCACAGAAGAAAGAAAAGGGTGAATACATTGAGACAGAATTTCATTTTTTTAAATGAAATATTCCTGTAAGTCTTGTGAGCTATGAAACACCCAGCTCTGAGCAATAAATTGTTCTTCTGGGGAAGAAAGTGAGAGAGTACTAGAAGTAAAGACCAAAAAGCTTCAGTCTTCTAATGCTTAGTCAAGGAGGAAATGAAAAGCAAGAATTATGGGTAAACAAATGAACTCCTCCCATGTCTCTCCTTGAATTCCTACTTCATCCTCCAGTGCACTGATGCTTTATTCGCACAATCATTTCTGAAATTGCTCCAGTGTTACAGTTCTAGCTAATATTCCTGTCAAACCCACATCGAGACGATTTCCATTGTCCGTCAGGGACTCCAAATTCTGGACAGGACTCTTGTCTGCGCTGTAGGACACAATGATGGATATGAAGAACAAGACAAAGACAAAGAACAATTACAATGAGAGAAAACGTGCAGGTGGGAGTATCCGAACACAAAGACTGAAGAGGTTAAAAGGGATTTAGCCAGAGAACCCACGCGCAACTAATAGAAAACATGAAAAGATACCACTCTAATAGAATTAGAATAAACAAAGCGTAAAATTAGCACTAAGCTCCCCTTTGGTTTCCGGCCCATTAAACAAAAATAAAAAAAAGGTGCTGAACATTATTTGTCATGTTGGTGTTTGTGTTTACAGGATTCCGCTTTAGTTTGGCCACCTGCCTATCTTCTTCAGAACTGCCGAACGTCACGTCTGGCTTCTTGTTTATTTCGCCCCGTATCAGAAAAACTGAAGATTTCTTTGAGACAGAGAGAGATAGTGAAAAGCAAGCAGCGCAGAGGGAGAGAGAGAGAGAGAGAGAGAGAGAGAGGGTAAGAGGAAGAGCTCGCCCCAGGGAGGAAAGTGTTTCCAATAGGAGCAATTTCTGTCATCACAATGCCCACCATGACCTCTTAGGATCCCACAGAGCTCAGAGCACGACATGTACATGCACACACATACAAATGGCCTCATGTAAAATCTCCATTAAAATGACTGATGACCATCAGTGCAGCCAAATGCTCCACTGTGGATGCTTCAATGCATAATCCAACCCAAATTTAAAGCTGTCATCTTTTTCTCGACCTCACAATGTTCTCATCAAACCTGACATTTATTCGTACATTAAATCTGAAACCTAAATGAAGGAGTACTAATATTGATGTGCTACAGAATTATTATTGTTATTTTTAATTCCATTGAAGTTAACATTAACTGTCCTAACTAATGTTTAGGTAAAACTTTACAAAAGTTCTCATTTGTAACTGAGGTAACACTTACAGAGCACATATTAACTGTTTTTACTATGTACAAAAATCCTTAAATGAACAGTTTTTCATATGTTTTATAATTTGAAGTGATATAATGTCTGGGTTGGTGTTGTAAATTACAGTACAAAAACCTGGTGATAAACTGCTAGTACTTTTTCTGTTATTTTACAAACTTAATTATCTATATATTATTTTCTGAAACAATATATTATTTTAAAACTACTAAAATGTCAATAAAACCACTCAGAGATAAAGGTCCTATAATGCAATTCATTCATTCATTCATTCATTCATTCATTCATTCATTCATTCATTCATTCATTCATTCATTCATTCATTTTCATTTCGACTTAGTCCCTTTATTAATCTGGGGTCGCCACAGCGGAATGAACCGCCAACTTATCCAGCATATGTTTTACGCAGCGGATGCCCTTCCATCTGCAACCCATCTCTGGGAAACATCCATACACACTCATTCACACTCATACACTACGGACAATTTAGCTTACCCAATTCACCTATACCGCATGTCTTTGGACTTGTGGGGGAAACCGGAGCACCCGGAGGAAACCCACGTCAACACGGGGAGAACATGCAAACTCCACACAGAAACACCAACTGACCCAGCTGAGGCTCGAACCAGCGACCTTCTTGCTGTGAGGCGAACGTGCTATCCACTGCGCCACCGTGAGGCCCCTAATGCAATTCATAACCATAAATAATGGGAAAATGCCTGTGAATCACAAAATACAGAACCTGTTAATTGACAGATATTTTTACAGTGTAGGCGTATTACTTTCAGTTTTTAGAAAATGTATATTAAGATTTTCTGCATGAGCATATTCTAGATTCCTAAGTGATTTTTTATAAACAAATTTCGGGAGGAGCATGCGCAGATGTTTCAACAATTCTAACACATCATTGACAATCATTCAACATATATCCAATCAGCATTAGACCAATCCCCTATAAATACCAAACTCATTCTACATTCATTATCTCACGACTTTAGCATCCCTCCACTACCCCCACACCTCAACACTATCTGCCTGGGGGGAGCGTTCTGGGGCCAAGCTAAACACTTCACTCGGACCCCAACGTCTCTCACTTTCCCGACAAGGGGAATAACACGAGTTGGGGTGTCTTTTCCAAGCTCAGAGACCTCTCCCTGGACAGCACTCCAAATATGCTTTATTCTTCAAACATCTGTAAGTGTGAACTTATGAAACCTTTGTAAAATTATCAAACTATCACCAAATGTGAATTTAAACATTTGCGTGATTACATAAAGTCAATACAAACAAGACAGTACAGGTGAATTGCCACTAGACGGCGGAAATGATGCAAAATGCGCAATGGAATATACCTCAACTGTGTCTTCCACACAAGGTTAAAAAATTCAACTTAAGCGAAACATTTGTATGATGTGAAAAACATTCCACGAGTACTTTAGAGTTAGATGCTTTGCATCTGGTGTGATATTATGCCAACCATCGAGGACTTCGAGGACAACACATACAGTTAATACACAAATACACTTCATTAAACATGTACACAGTTAATAAAATTGCAGGTTGACTATGTCTGTAAATAATAACTTATATTTGATTGTAACTTTAAATTAATGTGATTGTAATGCAATAAAGTGCACCTTTTGTGAAGCTGCTTTAAAACAATAATTATTGTAAAAAGCGTTATACAAATTAAACCCAGCATAACTGACTTTTTTTCCACCTAACTGAGCATATTGAAGGACATTCAGGCCCATTTTGTAATTGGATCAACCTATTGATTAAAAATATTCTAAGTATAGTTAATTTAAGTATAGTCAGGTACATTGTAAGTACAACATATACTGTAAAATAACATGCAATGGAAAGTGTCACAAAAATCTTGTAAAAATCTTATAAATACATTCAATTTGAATATGGCTCATGAAAACTTCATTATGCAAGCACTGACATCAGTAATGATTGTTGAGAAAGTTGAGAAATGGATGATGGCAACTTGTCATTGCTGGAAGAAAATTGTTTTGAAAAAACATTTCATTCAGATGAAGCAAAGAAGGAAGTCTTGTTCATTTTGAATGCTACATAATAGCTTAACCAGCAAGATCAACCAGCATTAACTAGCATGGAAGCTAGTCTAAGCTTGAAAGGTACAAACCAGTTCTTTATTTCACATTTACACATGACCTTTCCACCATCTCTGTTAATATTGCTCAGAATTACAAACTATGCGATGACAAAATAATGGAGCGTATTATAAAAATGAAAGGAAGTGAAGAAAGAAAAGCTTCTTGTAGATAAAAGAAGAGACCTTTGATGTGCGGATAAAGAGGACAAAGCCTAAGGCTGAGTGTGTGAATGGGTCAGTCAGGGCCCTTTTTGGTAAGCTAGGTCATGCCTGCCTGTCTGAGGAGAAACTGTTTCCATGTAAAGCTGCACTGCGACCTCTCTTTCTTTCTCCCTCCCTCGCTCACTCATTTCATCCCGGCGGTGTGCAGGCGGTGCTGGGCTTCTCTCTGCAGAGTCTCCCTCGCTCCTCTCTCTTTCTCCCCCGAGGGATGTTAGTTATGTGCTGCGGTCATTTCAGCACTTTTAAAACCTAGGGTGGAGCGGTGCTTTAGAAATTCATCGATTCTCAAACAGTGCAAAAACTCTTTGTCCTTGAGAAACAAAAACGCCTTGAGCTGAGGATTAAGGAAAAGAACAGAGTGTAAATCTGTAGGTTTCAGATTGGGGAGGTGCTGCTCTATATGTGTCTGGGTATGACTTTAGCGAGCATTTAAAGGTTTAGTTTTCAACTCTTGTTATCATTTATTCACCTTTAAGTTGTTCCAAACCCCATTAGACTTTCTTTCTTTCTTTAGCCGAGCACAAAAGGAGAAATTTTGAATAATTTACTGGGCGCTCCTTTGAATGCAATTACAAAGAATCTGGAGATTTAAAGCTTGGCAAAAATCTATATGAAAGTTTCAGAAAAGTTGTTTATACAATTTGTGTGCTGTGCATACTATGTGGATAATTATTCACTTCTCATTGCAATCTTTCACTCCCGAGGGATGTGATCAGACCGAGACCATAACTGGATCAATTTGTGGATGAATCATTTAGTTCTTTGAAAAGATTAGTTTAGAAATAATGATTAATAGCAGTCAAGTCAAATTCATTTGAATAGCTCTTTTCACAATACACAACTAATCTAGTACAATGCTACTTTATATAGGTCTGTGTATGAGCTTATTGTACATTTTAAGGTTCAAATGGTGAAACATCCCAACTTCACATTACAGTTGTTCTATACCCCATTAACATTCTCTCTTTAGTGGAGCACAAATGGAAAAAAATTTAATCATTTACCAGCCATTCATTTGAAAGCCATTACTATGAATCAGAGATTTAAACCTTGAACTGGGCAAAAATCAATATGAATATTCCATAAATGTTGTTTATAACTTGTGTTTATATTGCAGGTTTTTTTTATTTTTATCAATGAGTAAATTGACCTGTAAATAGTGATTGAGGGTGCACTCACACTATGCTATCCGAACCATGCCCAGGCGCTTTTCCTGGCTTGTTTGACAATTGTGAGTGCTCCGAATCGGGCCCAGGCACAGTTCAGTTGGCCAACCCTGGCCCGTTTGGATAAGGTGTGCCAGAGCACAGTTCGGTTGGGCTTTGGCGTGGTACGCTTGTAGTGTGAGTGTAAAGCACGCCTGAGCCCGAAACCGAAGACGCAAAGTCACTTTTAAGGGACTGTTCCATATAGATTTATTAATCATTCTTACTTTTCAATGAACGCAAACTGTCATAGTTTATTAAAGACGCAAACTCCTCGCTGCACGTCAGCTGCACCTTTAGCAAACCTCCTAAAAACTGCAGCACGAGGACTTTTATGATAATTTATGAGCGTCAAAAATGGTGGATCTGTTCGGCGAAATATTTGGCTGTGTTACTGCATCCCAAACGACTAAAAATAATACAAAACGATATAACTAAAGAAATGGGGGGGTGGGGGAAGGGGACAAGACTGTTTTGGTGCGGTTCAAGGCAGCTGTACATAGTGTGAGTATGCCCTTATGTCACTACAACCTTCCATTCAAGAGTTATTATCCCATCATTTAGTCAATGAGATGAACTGGAGAATCAGATCAATTATAAAAAAACAATTGACACTCCTAAAATAAGTGACAGGAGGCAGGTTCTTTTCAAAACAGGAAAAATCTTTTAGTGGAGATTTCTTCAAAGGGTTGTTCCTTTTTATTTGATGAACAGTTTCATAATTTAAAGAACCTTTGTAGATTTGTAAAGCACCGTTTGTGGAATTAAAATGTTCTATGGATGTTCTCCATGGAACCATCAATGTCAATAAACTGTATATTTTTTATAGCGCAGGCCTGCTTTGTGAACTGGATCAATCGATTAATTAAAAGACGGGATTCCAAAGATTTGTATTGATTCAGTTCAAGTCAGATACAATTGTATAGCCTTTTTCACAATAAATTACTAGTATTAATGAAGCATAATGTGTGCTTTAGCTCTCCGTTCCCCATATGTAATCACCTTTATGTTCCAATCCCAATTAAAGGGGATTTACTTACTATTTACTCAACCTCAAATGACTCCAAACCTCCAGGAGATTCTTTCTTCTGTTTAACACAAAAGAAGATATTTTGAAGAAAGCTGAAAGCCTGTAACCATTGACTTCCATATCGTTTTTAGCATTGCTCAAAATATCTTCTTTTGTGTTCAACACACATACTTGTTTGGTACAAGTCAAGGAAGAGTAAATGATGACAGATTTTTTTATTTTAGGGTGAACTATCTCTTTAAACTTTAAAAGTTTTGGTAATCTTTAATCAAAATCTGACCATTTGCTTCTGCTCTGGAAAGGGGAAATATGCTTGGCCATGCCCCTCCTCCATCCATTAAATAGCTGCAAGTGAAGATGAGAGGAAGAGCACAAAAATAAAACCCCGTTCCCTACTTACTATTATAATTCAGTTGGAAAAACTGAAATCAGTTGGCATCATTTTGAAATAAAAGTCTGCAGCAAACTTCTGGTTCACACAGATTTTATTGACAACTATTTTTGCATGCAGTTACAATGAATGGGAAATTGAAATGGGACACATCAGCAAAAAATTATGAAAGCATTAATCACTTATTTGTTATATTCCTAGTCGTACAATAATAATGAGTAGGTCGACATAACATTTTCAATCCTAACTAATCTTCCAGAGATTTACAGCAAATCACTTTTCATGAACAATCCATGAACAAATCATTCAAAAACTGAAAAACAGATGCATCGAATATTACGTTAGAAGTTTTTTTCTACGGCTTTGTTCGATACACAGCTTTGGAAAAATCCACAGGCTATTGTTACATTTCAAATGTCTTAAAATTGAATGTATTTTATTTTGAATTTCTAAATTCATATTTTGGCTTCAAGAGTAGCAAATCAAGCTGTGAATATTGAATAATGCATTTCCATCAATTACTAAAATTCCTATTTCGCATAAAAACTACCCTGCTGAATAAGTCTGTTAGTTATTTATTTTATTAGGAGCTTGTTCTAAGTCATAACATTGACTTTCATAACAGTGTCCACCCACGACATTCTTCAGAATGAACTTTTTTGTGCGTATTCATCGAAAGCAAATAGTCATAGGCCTACAGCTTTGCAAAAACACGAGGGTGAGTAAATGATGACAGAATTTTGATCTCTGAGTGAACTATTCGTTTAACATTTTGTCCCCACGCTGGCATTACACAGCATTATTCACTGTTCTTAGCCTAATCAACACAAAGTGAATTTTCAGAGGCATAATTATCCAGACAGAACGGCGCGTGTATGTGTTTGTGTGGGCTGTGGGTGGCATGCTGCTCTGATTAAGCGTATGCAGATTGCTGGAAGTCTGTGTTTATGTGTTTGTGCATGCGCGTGTGTGTGTGCGCGAGAGAGAGAGAGCTGCATTACACAGGGCTGCGATAGAAGAGGTCTGTGTATATTTGAATATTTAATACGCTGGCAATAGATCCACATCTGTGATCTCTTGTGGCAGTGCTGTACACCCAACTGCCCTTAAAGTGACTGATGCTAAAGTAGCATTAAATACCTTTTAAAAACGCTACAACCCTATACAGCTTTACAACAGTGCCATCTAGCGGTGTGACATGAATTGAAGGCTTTGAGCTGAGTGATTGACATTTCCTCGCAGTTGCAAATAAATTGGATGCTGCGATGCTATGAATTAAACATAGGTCCGTGGACGTGGGCTTCCTGTTGCGAATATTTGCGATGCAAAACAGAAGATTGCAGAATCATATTTACATTTAGGCGTTTGACTAAATTTGTATCTCCAAGTGTGTGTTGACCTGAGAATCAAACTCGTGACCTTGCGAGATGTTGTTGAGATTTTTAAAACATCTGGAGGGGTTTCTGTAAATCTGTTTTCACTTAGTTATTTCCATATATTCTCACTTTAACCGTGAAGCTTATCCGCGGTCATCAACCTGTATTGCTGTGTGGATTATCTGTGTTTGTTTTCTCTCTGAGAGGAGAGTTAATCTTCTCTGATAGAAAGAGATCATGATTGAGACTGCGATGAAGGACCGTTGGAAAAGGAGAAGGAGTTATAGAGAATTTTTGGAAGCAGGATTGATGCCAGGATAGAATTTTCTCAATAAAACCTGGTTCTTGGAATCCGAGATGTGGGCTCATAAGGTTTAAGGAATGCAGGAGAGAGTATGCGGAGGTAAGAACAAGTGCATTGTTAGAATGTAGTGTGTGAATTGCTTCAAAGGATAATCTGGGCTTAACGTCCTAGAGTCTTATTAAAACACAAGAGAGAATGAGAGAGAGAAAGAGAGAGAGAGAGAGAGGCTGTGAAGCAGGTATCAGGAAGACAACCTGCTTGAAAACAGCCTGTCACCTTTGAATGCATGGATGTTTGCACTTTCACATGCATGGAGAAACAAATAGAGGATTTAAAGCATGAGCCAATATGTGTGTGCGCTGAAAGAGAAACTGAGATTTGTAATTAAGAGAATAGATGTAAATACCCATGCATGCACAAATGTGCAGTGGTGTACAGCCAAAACACAGAGATAAAATTAGGTAAATGCCTCATCCAAGAGTAGCCTAGTGATGGCATTCTTGACCATTTATATTTGGTGAAATATATATTTTGTCTTCTCTGTAATTGTAGTATTATGCCTTTTTGTCTAGTTAGAAACAGAAGTTGTAATGTTTTATTCTTGTTTTATTGTAGTCCTTTGGGTATAAGTAAGGGCATTTTAAATTCATTCATTCATTCATTCATTTACTTTTCGGCTTAGTCCCTTTATTAATCAGGGGTCACCACAGCAGAATGAACCGCCAACTTATCCAGCATATGTTTTATGCTGCGGATGCCCTTCCAGCTGCAACCCATCACTGGGAAACACCCATACACTCTCATTCACACACATCCACTATGGACAATATAGTTTACCCAATTCACATATAGTGCATGTCTTTGGACTTGTGGAGGAAACCCACGTGAACACGGAGAGAACACGCAAGTTGATGTCCTTCCAACAGCACGCCAGCACTGTGCTGGGAAACTTTTCAAAAAAAATAAATAAATAAATAATAATAATAATAAAAAAAACATTGAATGAATGTGAAAATATATGCAAGTATACTGATTTTTGCAGTTGCCACATCTGCATAATTTCAGATCTCTTTATATCATCACTGTATTTTCATGTTATGCCATATGGCATTATGGAATATAATGAATAATGTGCCATACAAAAAGCCAGATTAATTTCTCACAATTTCTATTCCACCATTCAGAAAGCCATTCAATTGAAATAGTAAATAAATATTCATTCATTCATTCATTTATTCATTCATTTTCATTTCGGTTTAGTCCTTTATTAATCTGGGGTCGCCACAGCGGAATGAACCGCCAACTTGTCCAGCATATGTTTTACGCAGCGGATGCCCTTCCAGCTGCAACCCATCTCTGGGAAACATCCATACACACCCATTCACACTCATACACTACGGACAATTTAGCTTACCCAATTCACCTATACTGCATGTCTTTGGACTGGTGGGGGAAACCGGAGCACCTGGAGGAAACCCACGCCAACACAGGGAGAACATGTAAACTCCACACAGAAACGCCAACTGACCCAGCCGGGGCTCGAACCAGCGACCTTCTTGCTGTGAGGCGAACGTGCTACCCACTGCGCCACTGTGAGGCCCCAGTAAATAAATAATAAAATATAATAAATAAAATAGAACAAAGAGAAAAAAATCATTACACATTCCGGATTTCTTTTTTTCCTTTCTTTCATCCTTTCAATGAAATGCCGCGTAAAAAAAAAGCAAAGTAATTTGAACTCAAATTTTGGGTAAGATATGGACAAACCCAGCTGCTGGGAAGAATTTTTATATTACATTCTTGGTCTTGTTTTATTTTAGGTAATTAGGTACTTACAGTAGGTACTTACATTGTACTTATTGTTTTCAATAAGTACACTTTTATACTTGTGTACTTCCACACTTGAAGTATGGTATGGTGGTATGGGCAGGTTTAAGGGTGGTTTAAGGTGTAAGAGATGGGTCAACAGTGCTACCAGAAAACAAATACAGATGTAATTTCATGCAGATAAATTGTAAAATATAAGTACAATGTTAAACATGTATGTACTCTACATAATAAGTGCATGCTACCAAATAAATAATTTACATGTAAGCACATAGTAATTAGGCCACTTAAAGGGGACCTATTATGCTCCTTTTTACTAGATGTAAAATAAGTCTATAATGGTTCTGAAGTGTGTTTGTGAAGTTTCAGCTCAGTATACCCCACAAATAATTTGTATAACTCGTAGAATTTGCTTCAGAGGCTGGATATATTCACACACTGTTGCCACACAATTATGTTTAAACTATGATTTTTGCATAGTAGGTCCCCTTTAATTTACTGTTGGGCCAAATGTTTAACCTTTTTACCCAAATGTGGGTTAAAACAACCCAGTCATTTTAGAATGGGTATAAAAGCACTTTCCGTACAAACACATGTCATCCACTAGAGCAAAACGCAGCAGGAAGTGGGCTGTTGGTCTTTTCACTCAGGTTTATGATAAACAGGCGTGAGAGAGGGATGAGTGTGTATTGTAGATGTTGCTGTGCAGACGGAGGGGAGTAGAGCGAGTGATGGAGGGATGGCAGAGGAACAGAGAGAGAGAGAGAGAGAGCGAGTGATTGAGGATGTGAGAGAGGAAGGGATGAGGTGATGAGTGTGTGCTCACAGTGTAAGTGACATCTCTCCTCCTCAGACAGATTGTCTCTCTCTGCCTCTAATGGGATCCTGTTAGGAGCCTTTTCTCTCCATTTATCCCTCCTCCTCTCTCTTGGCTTGACTCTCTGTCCCCCTTTTTGTCTTTCTCTTTCTCACCTTCATTTCTGTTCTTTTCATGCCCCTGTCGTGTTTGTATTTCCGGTGTCCTTCAGCTGTCCTCTACTTACTGAGTCATTCATAATCTTTCATCTTTTTATGTTAGCATGTACATTAACGTTGTAAAATTTGAGGATAGGATTAAAAAATGTTTGTTTTCATTTTTTTTGTAGCAGTAGTTAAGTTTATTTAGGCTGTATTTACAATAAGATAACTTTTTTTCATAACTTTTTTATTGTAATATTCTCTAAAATACTTTTTTGTGATGGCAAAGCAGATTTTCAGTCATCATTGTTACAGTCTTTTCTGGTGCTCAAGAAACATTTCTTATTATCATCAATGTAGAAAACAGCTATGGTGCTTATTATTTGTGGTTTTATTTATTTATAATTTTTTTATGTAATGGTTTATTTATTTATCATTCATTCATTTTCCTTCGGCTTAGTCCCTTTATTAATCAGGCGTCGCCACAGTGGAATGAACCGCCAACTTATCCAGCATATGTTTTACACAGCGGATGCTCTTCCAGCTGCAACTCAGTACTGGGAAACATCCATACACACTCATTCACACACATACACTACGGACAATTTAGTTTATTAAATTCACCTGTACCACATGTCTTTGGACTGTGGGGGAAACCGGAGCACCCGGAGGAAACCCACGTGAACACGGGGAGAACATGCAAACTCCACACAGAAATGCCAACTGACCCAGCCGGGACTCGAACCAGCAACCTTCTTGCTGTGAGGTGACAGTGCTAATCACTGAGCCACCATGTCACCTTTTATTCATCAAATTTTAGATAATAATTATTAATTACCCTGTTAAATGATATATTTTGTATTAAATATTTCAGAATTATTTTATTATTAGTTGAATCAAATTGTTTACTTATTTTGTTTGCTTCTTTTATACTAATGTGTGTTTATTAATTTTGACATTAACAAGTACTTTGTCAGTTTAGACCTGTAAACACTGCACAAAATTATTGTAAATGCACTTGACATTACTTGCATTTTTTTGGAGAATTTATTCAGTTGAATTGTCACTCCAGTAAATGACTTTACTTTTACTTTTAAAATGTCTTTACTTTTGATCAATTTAATGCATGCTTACCATGCCAACAAATCTTAAACACTCCGGCATACAGTGAAATTCCAGGCTGCTTCCAGCTTTATGGCGGCAGTTTGAGGAGGGCCTTTTTGTTCCGGCTTGACAATGTCCCTGTGCACAAAGTGCTTAAAGAATGACTTCCTGAGTCTGGTGTAGATGAACTCCACTGACTTGCACAAAGCCCAGACTTGAACCCAACTGAACTGAGATGAACTGAAATGCAGACTGTGTGCCAAACCGCACAGCTCAACTTCAGTTACGGACCACACTAACAATAGCAAATCCCTGCAGCCATGATACATCTGGTGAAAAAGAATAATGCCTACATTTTTAATTAAATTAGAATAAGGATATAATTCATTATTATCCCTGTAAATGCTGCTGTTTCAATAGTGAATTTCTAAGCCCATCAAGAACTGTAAATTTTACCCAAAAAGGAAAATTCTGTTACTTTTGACTCATCCTCAACCTATAAACATTTCAGAATTTCTTTCTTCCAATGAATACAAAAGAAGATATTTTGAAGAACGTTGGAAATGGTAGCCATTGACAATTTTTTTACTACTATGGATGCAAATGGCTAGTGGTTTTCAACACTCTTCTAAAATATCTTCAATTTCACTCATGAATGTTTAGAACCACATGAGGATGAATAAATGGTGACTACATTTTCATTTTAGGGTGAACTATGCTTTCAAATGTTTAATTTATATATTGTTATTATGGTAAACTATAGCTGGAAATTATTTATTTATTTATTTTGGCCAGGCCAGAAGTTAGCATTTATGTTATTTCAAACCTAAATGATGACTTTCTTCCACTAATCCACATTTTTTTGGTAAATGTCTGCAATTGTGGGGTTATTTCACAACTGGCTTGTACTCAGGACCTGGTTTTTAATTCAATTAATTTGTGACAAATGTGAATACAGCAATCACACTTGAATCTGCACCAACACAATCAGTCTGTGATCGCCTAAATTAGGTGTTCTCGGCCTGCTAGAAAAACAAACAAAACTCTGGAGCAGTTTTATTGTGGCGAGAAAGCAATCTGATTCATTCAGAATGAATCATGGGTTAACCTATAGTTAGATAAAGACAATGAGAAGTTACTAACTGAACATATTTCAGAACAACTGTCTAAAACACACAAAAATACAGCTGAAACCTTGATTCTTGCTCAAAGTGATAAAATAATACAACAACAGCTATAAAGAAAGCCACACTGAACTGCTGTCCTTTCATTCTGATAGATGCCTTGTGAATGCGATTCAAACCAAGAAGAAATTGCACCATTTCTGTTTCTCCTTGTATTGGAACAAAACAATCGATCTACAGGTTTGAAAACGCCCTTAGAGTTGAGGAAATGACCACCTTTGCTACTGGCTTCTTGAGGTCTTTTGAACATAAGCCAAAAGGGTTTGAGAGCCAGGCCAAAATACGAAGTAATGAGTCTTAGACCATGTTTATGAGAGTTCTGGAGATCCAGAGTCCAACTCTGGTGCGAGAGAGAACATGGCAGAGATTTGTAGTGACCGTCGTGACCTGATGTCCTTCAGTCAGCTCACTTTAATTCAGCTCGTATTGGTCTGTCCTTCAGCCCATCACAGCAAACCAAGGCCAAACACATTGGATGCCCCACTGACTTCTTACAACACCAGATTGCTCTTGAGAGAGAGAGAGAGAGAGAGAGAGAGAGAGAGAGAGAGAGAGAGAGATGTACGAATATGTGTGTGTGTGTAAAGTAGTACTGCATATAGGGTATATAGTATATAGGATATGAAATCAACAAGCATTTAAATTAGATTGAATATGATAAATGAAAATGAGTTTTATTGTTTTTTATCAATTACTTTATTTATTTATTTATTTTTAAATCTTATTTTCATTTGTTATGTTTCCTTATTGCTTTCAGTCTTAATATTTTTTGAATAACATTGTAATAATAAGTCTAATGAAGTCAGAATTTATTTATTTATTTATTTACTTATTTATTTATTTATAATCTGTTTTGGAATTTTCATATGACAAATGAATTCGAATTTATTCATCCAAACGTCACCAAATTCATATTATTACGACTGGATTCTGTCCACATTTTCCACATCACTGAAATCATAGGGCAAATGAATGGAGAACATTCATGACAAAAGTGACCATCGTAATGAGCCAGTCATTTCTGACTTCCTTCAGCCCCGGTCCATCTGTGCTCGCCAAAACCAGCCCATTACCCATTCCTGGTGTGCCAGTGTCCCACACAGCATCCCAGTGCCAGATCCAGATCCAGACTCTTCACAATACAATAAATACTGGCCGCTGCTGCTGCTGCATCAGCTTGGCCAACCTAATCAAAGACAACGACTGCATTTCAGTAGACTAAGATTATATTAAAAAACACAGTAATTAAAGATGCTGTTCTTGGAATGGCATACAGTACTGCTGACAAAAGTATTGATATATTACAATACTAATTCACTTAAAAAAAGTAACTAAATGTGCTACTTAGTTTTTTTTTATATGGAAAGACGTGAAAGTTTGTGTCATGTTTTTAAGCGTAAAGCCGTGGTCACACTGCACTTTTTGCCCCATAGACTTCTATTCATACACATGCGAATGCTGCAGACCGGAAACACAAGCTTGTGCGACAAGTTTCGCAGTTCAATGCGTTGCAAAGTTTAAGCTTGGTGAACTCTGACTTGCTAAATATCATCACGTGAATGCGTGAGACCAACCGAAGACATGACCGCTCTACACAGAAATGTAAAATATAGAGCAATTGCTTGCTTTTTTAAAAGTCTAATCATCTTGTTTAATCACGGCCCTTTTCACAGCGATGTACGACAGAATTTCGCAAGAACAAACTCCATCTGGCTTAAAATTGTAATATACTGTATACATTTTTTTACCCAACACTGTGATAGCCTACTTCATTTGAATTTATACGATATCACTTAAATCATTTTGGTATGATGTTACGGCTCTCCTGTCCCACCGCAGTTTCAATTTGTCCATTTATCCAGCATTTACAGCTGTTCATTTTAGCGTTGATGCTGTAACCTCCTTGTACATTGTTAGCTTTTATCATTTTAAAGTGCAAATCGCAGTAGAGAATCTTAATCTTACTCTAAAACAATGTTTTAAGGCTCGTAATTTCTTCTTTAATACTAATTAATTGGAATTAAGGATTGCAAGATGTATTACAATGCTATATGTCATAATATGGTAATGTAAATGCAGGGTTCCACACAATTCATTCATGATGTCCCAACACAAACTGATTAAGTCAACTATTGACAATTAAGCGGACTGAACATAAAATAATTAAGTTGTCCCAAAAAAATCCTTAAAATTGTGCTGTTTCAGCTCACTTGAAATAAGTAATTTGAACAAGCAGCAAAAATCTTTTTTTTTGTGTACTGTATATCATCGATCAGAACAATTAAAACAACAATTGTTTATTTGTTACTATGAAAATGGCTGGTGTAGGTAATCTATGCGGCAAGGCCCACTACTGGCAGCTTTAGGTATACAATGACTCCTGATGGGTTTTAGTGTTAATTAATGCAGCGGAAGTACTTTGTGGTGTTATTGAAAATGGTATCGAGTATCGATACTTTTAAGGTATCGTATCGAAGTTATAAATTCCAGTATTGTGACAAGACCGCTATACACTGGCTTGTAGTCGGAGAGCACAGTCGTAGTCAGCAGGAATGAAGTGTGATGCTGATGCACTGTGGGTTTGGAGCTCTAGCTTGCAGTGTCGACAGCTTCATTGATTATTGTCAGAGCGATCTGCTTTTATTTACTGCTCACTTCAAGTTTAAACTGAATGTCAAAGATTCACCGGCACCACATTTGCCACAGCCTCATATATTATTTTTTTTATGCTCAACCAGCAAACAGGATTGTTTATTTACTATCCCATCAGCGTCTTTCCACTGTAATTTAACAGCCTTTTTCAGGTCATGCAATTGCTATCTTAGGAACAACAACATCACCAAAAGCATATAAATTTGATTGGGTATTATCATAGCAGATGGGTTTCTTTCTTGCTTGCTCCAAGAATGCTTTATCATGTCATTAAAGTTCAGTTCTCTCCCCATTTTGCATTTTATAGCGTTTAAGAAAGTGAGCTGATTTTCTTTTTTTAATTTTCTTGTTTATAGATTCTGTTGGTTGTTGATTTAACATTCATTTTGCATAATAGGAACAAGTGTGTTGTTTTAAAATTGCTGGGATAATATTGTCAAATGATTTTCCCTCACATTGAGCCGTATTATTGATCATGGTTAATATGAATAATATATTGAGCAGTTGTACTTTGACAGTTATTGTTAAACATTGCTATTAATAAATTAGGCTAATTACTGTTTGATTTATATATTATTGTTGGGCATTGCTCAGTTATTGGCATAAAATGATGTGGATCAGTTGTACTTGTGGCAATTTATGTTAATATTATTTTAATTGTTTATTCATTAATTTTCCTTCAGCTTAGTCCCTTATTTTAAAGGGCTTGCCACAGCCGAATAAATATATTTGTAGACTGTTTTTATGGTTTTTTGTTTGTAAATGTATGAATAAATAGTATTGATATAATTTCTGTAATATTGATGATGATGATTATTGTTTTCACTGCTTAAGTATAAGCATAATAATATGTCCTTTCTCAGTTTACTTAATGTATTAACATTTAGATTTTTGTTGCTATTTTTTCAGTCTTTAATTAAATGTTTGCTTAAATTTGAGTAATTATGTACTTTTTAAATAAGACTTTCTACTTTTTCTTTTTGGTATATTTCAGTTTTGTCATTTTAATACTTAATCTTGAACATTTTATTTCAGACAAGATCATTATCATTTTTGTTGCACACATTTATGCTTTGGATCTGATATTATATTTTAATTTATTTAACAAAATATGCCCTTTTACGGGGCAACGTGATGGCACAGTGGGTAGCACAATCGCCTCACAGCAAGAAAGTCGCTGGTTCGAGCCTCGGCTGGGTCAGTTGGCATTTCTGTGTGGAGTTTGCATGTTCGTCCTGTGTTTGCATGGGTTTCCTCCGGGTGCTCCGGTTTCCCCCACAAGTCCAAAGACATGCGCTATAGGTGAATTGGGTAAGCTAAATTGTCTGTAGTGTATGTGTGTGAATGAGTGTGTAAGTGTATGGATGTTTCCCAGTGATGGGTTGCGGCTGGAAGGGCATCCGCTGTGTAAAACATATGCTGGATAAGTTAGCGGTTCATTCCGCTGTGGCGACCCTGGATTAATAAAGGGACTAAGCCGAAAAGAAAATGAAATGAATGCCCTTTTACACTTTTAGTTGATATGACATTCATTCATTCATTTTCTTTTCGGCTTAGTCCCTTTATTAATCCGGGGTCGTCACAACGGAATGAACCGTCAACTTATCCAGCATATGTTTTACGCAGCGGATGCCCTTCCAGCTGCATCCCACCACTGGGAAACATCCATACACACTCATTCACACTTATACACTACGAACAATTTAGCTTACCCAATTCACCTATACTGCATGTCTTTGGACTTGTGGGGGAAACCGGAGCACCCGGAGGAAACCCACGCCAACACGGGGAAAACATGCAAACTCCACACAGAAATGCCAACTGACCCAGCTGAGGCTCAAACCAGCGACCTTCTTGCTGTGAGGCGATCGTGCTACTCACTGCGCCACCATGAGGCCATTGATATGACAAGTAGTTTCTTAAATTCACCAGGGCCCTCTGCTGGTTTAAAAGCAGATGCCCATTTTTAATAATGCATCAGTAATTTGTTAGTTTGATATAAAGTAAATGATCTAGGATATGCAGTGAATGGGATATATTAAGCTGATGGTGGTCATAGTCCTTGTGTACTTCAGTCTTGTCATAATGTTTATTTTTTGTGTTTATTGTTCAGGCGGTGGACTATGAGAGCCGCAGCTCTTACTCTTTCTCAGTGGAGGTGCTAAATCCCATCGTGGACCCTCGATTCCTGCGTCGTGGGCCCTTTAAAGACAGAGCCTCCATTAGAGTAGCTGTGCTGGATGCAGATGAGCCACCTCGATTCTCACGCGCTCGATACCGCATGGACGTGTCTGAAAACTGTCCACCGGCCTGCACAGTGGGCCGCATCAGTGCTGTGGATCCAGACACGGGGCTCACAAACAACATCAGGTATGCTGGAAAAAATTTATTAAATGTAATTAATTAATTAAAATAAACTCCAAAATTTATAGGAGTATATTTTATAATATTTTTTCTACGACGTCTATACCTGTATGTAAGCTTGTTTGTTAAAACGTGTGACTTTTCAGTTTATATCTGCTAATTGTCAAATTGTTTTCTCGAAATTGTGAGATATAAAAGTTGTATTTCTGAAAATATTGGATTTTACTAAACTCAAATTTGAAAGGCAAAAAAATCTGAATTTGGAGTTTATATCTCAAAACTGAGATTTTATTTTTCAATCTCAAACAAAAAAAAGGCAGAATTGTGGGATACAAGCTCAAAATGGGTATTTTTTTCTCAGTTCTTAGTTTAGTCTTTTGAAATCAGATGCAAAAATAGTCACAAGTACTTCATTTTTTTAGCCCATTTAAAAATACTGAATTACTTGTGAATTTCAGTATTTTGTATTTAGTAATTATAAGCAATTTAGCAATTAGGCGTTTCTGAATGAAAACTATTTTTAAATCAGCTTTAAAAAAAAACTTTATTTTTTCTCCTCCTTTTCAGTAAATGTGCAGGTGAATTGATCAATCTTTTTAGATTTCGAATAAAATGACTTCATGCATCATCTTGAATGAAAAATACTCACTAATATTCACTCAGTGCAGCGTATTATGAGATTGTATTTCACACAAAAGATCCATGCTGCCTTAAACTTGGCTCTAATAAGAAAATCTATAAAGGCAGCATAATTCTGCTGCCTGTTTTTTGGAACAGGCTTCACATCAGGAACGTGCCTGGGATTCCTAAAGCAGCCGCCTGGATAGGCAGCTCATTAGGGTTTGGAAAGCAGCCATTTTGTCAGTAATTAATTATGTTTATGCTCTTCTCTGTTCAATGCTAAAACACTTCAAAACATTATCACAGAGATCAGGGTGTTCCTGTTACAAGATGCGCTTGCTTGCTACCATATGGACAAACCCAAAGATACTGATCAATATTCATCCCGCTGAACTTGAGTTATTTTAACGCTGCCTGCTTAGGGATCTGAGAATTCCTACTTTGCCAATTGCAGCTCTTTTGTTTCGTGCCACTGGGCTTAAAGCATCTCCTGAATGACAGATTTTCTGATAAGCTGGGGCTCTGTGCATCTGCTCACCTCTTGTGTACGGCACACATTTCTCTCTCCCTCCATTTGTCTTTCTTTGTCTGTTTTCTCCCTCAGGTTTTCCATCGATCCTCAGTCTGACCCAGAAGCTCTGTTTCGCATCACTCCAGACACAGGACTCATCACTACAGTCACCGAGCTGGACCGTGAGCATGAGCAGTGGCACAATATCACCATCATTGCCACACAGAGAGGTACACATACATACAGTACACACACACACACACACACACACACACACACACACACACACACACTTGTATATATGGTTTATGAGGACTTTCTGTAGGTGCAATGTATTTTATACTGTAAAAATGCTTATTATATGACCTTACTCTACCCCTGCCCCTAAACCCAACCCTCATTGGAAGCCTGTGGAAAATTTTAAATGTCAAAAGACCCCATTAAGTAGGATTTTTAATTCATTTGAATTACAAGGTATGTCCTCATAAACCACCTTAATAGAGTACAACTAAGTCATACCCATGTCATTAAACAATTTTGTAAACCACACACACTCACACACACACACACACACACACACACACATAACACGTTGAGTTATGGGGAGTTTTCATAGACTTAGGGCGTACTCCCACTAGGCACAGTTGCCTTGAATCGTGCCGAAGCGCGCGTGTACCCTCTCCACTCTCCCCCTCGGCCTGCACTCACACTGCATTTTTTACTTACCGAGCCGGAGCACGCTTACATCATCGATGATGCAACTGTTCAGTTTAACAGAAAGAGAAACTCTCTCACTCAGCACAGTGGACATTGCTTTAGTTATTCATCATTCATTCATTTTCATTTCGGCTTAGTTCTTTTATTAATCTGGGGTTGCCACAGCGGAATGAACCGCCAACTTATCCAGCATATGTTTTACGCAGCGGATGCCCTTCCAGCTGCAACCCATCACTGGGAACAATCAATACACACTCATTTACACACATACACTACGGACAATTTAGCTTACCCAATTCACCTATACCGCATGTCTTTGGACTTGCGGGGGAAACCAGAGCGCCCGGAGGAAACCCACACCAACACGGGGAGAACATGCAAACTCCACACAGAAAAGCCAACTGACCCAGCCGAGGCTCAAACCAGCGACCTTCTTGCTGTGAGGCGAACGTGCTACCCACTGTGTCACCGTGAGGCCTGCTTTAGTTATATCTTTATATATTATTTTAGTTGTTTTTAGTCGTTAATATTTTTCAGAACAGATCCATCACTTTTGATGCTCATAAAAGTCCTCCTGCTGCAGGTATAAGGAGGTTTGCTGAAGGCGCAGCTGATGTGCAGCAAGGGTTTGCATTATAGTGCTTTAATAAACTATTACAGTTCGTGTTTATTGAAATGAAGGATGTTTATTGATAATAAATAAATCCATATGAAACAGTCCCTTAAAAGTGACGTCGCATCTTCAGTCTTGTGCTCAGGTGCGCTTTGTGCTCACATCACTAGCGTACCACGGCAAAGCCCAAACGAACCGCGCTCTGGCACACCTCTTCCAACCAGGCCAGGGCCGGCCAACTGAACTGCACCTGGGCCCGATTCGGAGCGAATTGGGAAACACGCCCAGGCACAGTTTGGATAGGCTAGTGTGAGTAGGCCCTTAATGATTTTTATATTGTAAAAAGTGTATTTTCTACCACCTACCCTTAAACATAACCCTCACAGAAAATGTTCTGCATTATAAAATTTTATTGAAGCATTATTTTGCATGAATTATCAGCTATTTTCCTCCTGGGGAAAAAATGTCCCCGCAAGGTCAATAATGACCAAGTACTTACTGTACAAGTACTTACCAAACTACAAATTAGCCAACTATATTGAAAGTTTTATAATTGTATTCATTCATTAATTTTCATTTCGGCTTAGTCCCTTTATTAATCTGGGGTCGCCACAGCGGAATGAACCGCCAACTTATCCAGCATATGTTTTACGCAGCGGATGCCCTTCCAGCTGCAACCCATCTCTGGGAAACATCCATACACACCTATTCACACTCATGCACTACGGACAATTTAGCTTACCCAATTCACCTGTACCGCATGTCTTTGGACTTGTGGGGGAAACCGGAGCACCCGGAGGAAACCCACGCCAACACAGGGAGAACATGCAAACTCCACACAGAAACGCCAACTGACCCAGCCGAGGCTCGAACCAGCGATCAGCGACCTTCTTGCTGTGAGGCAAACGTGCTACCCACTGCGCCACTGTGAGGCCCATCAAACATAAATATATTTAATATATATGTTTTATAATATTAGTGGCTTGAATGGTTTTCTGTATTTATTTTTTTGGAAAACCTAAATTCATAAAATAAAAGAACAACATCTGTAGAAAAAGGGGTTACATTCTGGAAGACAATTGAGCAATTTTCTGTTTTATTAGCATTCCCTTTAACCCTAAAAACACTGCAATGATTAACTAAAAGTATGCACTGTATACTTAAATCACCTGTTAAAAATGAGCATGAAAAATGAACACATTACACCAGTCTGTATTTTATAGATTTCTCTTAGATTGTAAGGAAAGCTCTGCCGTTCCTGCATTTGAAAGACGATAAAGTTCAGTTCAGAAGAGCACATTAGAGTAATGTTTCAGTTTGCTCAACTGTAAAACCGTGCGCACAATACAATGTGACATTAGAAACAGTGATTTGTCACCAGCACACACACTTTTAAAAGTAGCTTATTAATGGAAAAGCTGCACTATTCTTGAGCAACTGTCAGGCTATTGAAAAATGCATGGCTTTTTATAGTTCATAACTCCCCAAGATAAAGTGACATGCACATCGGTCAGTGTAACTTACTGTTCTATAGGTCAAGTATACTTAATTCTGCTTGAAAATACCCATGCCACCATGCCCGCCTCATAAAATAGTGGTGCTAAACAGATTACTGTTTATATGATTTATTTATGAGCTACTGTATATACGTGGACGGATTAAACGTGGCTTAAAACATACATTGAATTTGTGTTAGTAGGGGATCTATAGTTCTGTGTTACAGTATGGAAAGTAGGTCTAAGCAGCTTCAGGGAGGCCTGATGGCTATTATAAGCAAAGCCTCTTCTTGGTAATGTGAAGCAGTGGGCACTAATCCACAACATCATGTCACAGCTGTGTGTGTGTATGTGTGTGTGGATGCTGTCCAAGACATTTGTGTGAAAGCCTTCCAAACCACAGGCAAGTGTGTGGGACTGAATTATAACGAGAGAGACAGAATGGTTCAATTTCTCTTTAGGCTCATACCAATCCATTAAGTTGGTTCAACGTATACTGCAGTACCAATATGCCAACAGAAATATATCCTGAATTAAAAGCTACTGAAAGCTGTTTGTTTGTTATGACAAGCCATTTGTCTACAATATGACAAGTGGCTGCTGAAATCTCTGTTTTTTAAAACCAAGCGAGGTGCCATGCTGCCTACTGCCTAGCATCATAATCATTTGCTTATTGCACTGACTTCTATAGAGTTAGCTAAACACTAAGTTTCTCACCGGTGAATGATGTATGATGTATTATAGTAATCTTGTTTCTGGTCATCTGGGCTGCATTTCCCAAAACCATTGTAAGACTAAGTAGATTACATGTAAAAATGATTGTGCGAATGATCTTAATGTAGCGTTCTATTTCCCTAAAGCATCGTAACTTAAGTAGCAGTTCAAGATTTAGCACTTTAAGAAGACAGATTTATGAGGTCACCTGCAGGACAATCAGCAGATTAGCCTAAACCATTAACTTTAAATGAAACAATAAAAAATTACTGAAAACAAACAAGCAAAAATACTCATCTAAATTAGAAATATATATTAATAAATGAAGTAATGTACTGGAAAAATAGGGACAAACTCCAAAGAAATCTGCCCAGGACTTGCTGGCATTGCTTGAAGATTAAAATCTTCCATTTCTTGGGCAAGTTTTTTCTTTCTTTCTTTTTTTCCCAGCCATTTTGCCATTTTGTCGGTTTGTAGGTAGGTGCTTTATATACACTTATCTTTATTGCTAATTAGATGATAATTATTGGGTTAAAGGCACAAAATGTACGACTTTTTCATTAAAATATTCAAAAGCACTTGACCAGTGTTATATATTTTGTTTACTTGTGTACTTACATTATGCCAAATTATATAAATAATGTTCAAATACAGGGTGACATGATGGCTCAGTGGTTAGCACTGTCGTCTCACAGCAAGAAGGTTGCTGGTTTGAGTACCGGCTGGGTCAGTTGCCATTTCTGTGTGGAGTTTGTATGTTCTCCCCGTGTTCACGTGGGTTTCCTCTGGGTGCTCCGGTTTCCCCCACAGTCCAAAGACATGTGGTATAGGTGAATTGAATAAACTAAATTGGCTGTAGTGTATGTGTGTGAATGAGTGTATGGATGTTTCCCAGTACTGGGTTGCAGCTGAAAGGGCATCTGCTGTGTAAAACATATGCTGGATAAGTTGGCGGTTCATACTCCTGATGAATAAAATGACTGAGCCGAAGAAAAATAAAATAAAATGTTCAAATACAGAGAAACAAGCAATTTTATTTAGTAAACCTGGACCAAATCCTGTATCGCCATGCCAATGATGTCCTACAACTTCAATTTCTGGTTTGATTTCATTGAAAACCGGGAAACACCATAGACACTTTAATATGTTTATGTATTATAACAGAAATGTGTTTAGTATGATAAAACCATGCTGTTTCCATCCCATGTGATCACAAGTGTAAGAACTGAAAGCGGTTGAGTTCCATAGGACGTAATGAAGACAACAACCCCCATGATTTCACACTGATTCACGAGATCATCAAACGACACCTTTGTTTATTATGAATATGCGCCCTCTAGTGCTGAAAATTATATACTGTGCCTTTAAAGTTACAGGATACAACTCCATATAAGGTTATATTTCAGCTCTTCACAAATTTATGTACAATGCATATAGCACATATTGTAGTAGCAGTAGAAAAGTAGCATGTAGAATGTGCTCTCGTAAGCTCATGTTACACACATTTTTGTAAAACACACGTAGAATTGCAATGAGCATTCAAACTTTTACACATAGAGAGGACTTTTAATATCTAAGATATGTTGTTATCGATAAACCAACTCCTGGTCTCTGCATATTCAGGAAGTGTAGCTTTGAGCAGTGATAGGGAGCAACTATTGTAAACATTAGTTGTAAGTAATTTACACAGATGACTAATTTTATACCTTGACCCATCCTTAAACATACCCATGCCACAAAACCTGTCCCTAACCTTAAACAATGATTTTTGCAATACCTTACAGTTGATTACATTAGAGTTGTTATATACCTAAATATAAAGAGGGAGTACTTTGTTTTATTTTCAATGCGTGACTGCATTATCCGCATAGGACGCATACGATGCTGCTACTTTTTTGTGGTAGTCCTAACATTGGGTGTCTGCCCATAAAGCCTTAAAATACCACCTCGGCTGGCAGCTCACTAAGTTTTAGAAAAGAGCATGACTGTGTTAAAAATGTTGCCATTCAGCGTATGATTTTCGCACATGGAACTGTGTGATAAACTTTACAAAAGGGCAATTTACCTCGAGTGGCCGAGACTCGAGGCGAGCACATCTCCGAAAGTGGCTCAAGCTGTGTTGTGCGTGTGTATTTTGGGTGATTTCCTGTCTCTGCTCTCTCATTTACCTCAGATAACCCCAGCCAGGTGTCCAGAGTGGTGGTGGCAGTAGAAACGCTGGATTTAAATGACAACGCTCCAGAGCTGGACAGGCAATACAACACTGCAATGTGCGACTCTGCTTCCACCGGACAGGTGAGAGAAAAAGCCAGATTATGGGCACAATGAAGGGCACACATGTCTCCATTGACTGGCTCATTTGTTACTGTAAAAGCAGAGGAACCGCTCTAATGAGAGTGCTTTTCTTAAGCTCTGCAATTAGGTAATTGTCACAGATGAATTATGGGTGATTAATTACCTTTTCCTCAAGACTTCAACCATTTAGGCGCGCTGACTCGCGCGCTTTGTGTTCATATGGATTTGGTGGTGCATGGCGTTTCTCTCATTTTTTTTCCTTGCACATCTGTGAATGTGTCCATTTATATAGCCTGTGCGCTGATTGATTACTTCTGCCGTTCCCCTGCAGCTGAATCACTGCTATTCCCATTTAGAGGATGCTTCACTCGTTCTCATCTCCTCTATAGATATACATTATAATCTGCTCATCTTTTGCTCTGTTGGCTTTCATCCATTTTTGCCTCTCATCCCAGTTCTCTTATACATTTCGAGTGCCTGCCTATTCCACGATTCTGTACGTTTCTTTTTCTTTTTTGCCTGACTCATGCTTTTCTTTGATTCTTAATTGGGTGGCGTGCATCTGTTAAGCTGTCATAGCTTGTGTCCTTTCTTCTGTCTTTCATTCTGCTGTCTTCGCAGCATGCAGTCAAATGAAAGCTTATGGTGTTTTTGCCAAGTTAAAGAAGTGTTATCAGTACACCTTGCTAGTTTGGGAACATAATTGGATGTTTTTTGCACACACTTACGTTAAGTGCATGAGACAAAAATAAGGAGGACGCTTTTTAAACTGTCATGTAAGCACATTATTCTTGTTTCTGTTCAGATTTAGTGTTTGTGATATTTGTGAATGTTGATACAAATTTTATGTTGATTTTAAACTGCTAGCAGTTCCATTAACCAAAGTTATGCTATAAAATGTTTTTTTTTTTCACTTGTGAAAAGTCATTCAAAATTCCTTGACAGTTGTTTAAAATGTTGATAGGTTTACTTATATTGCAGCAATATTTAATGGAGGGAGATGCAGTATATGCATGCTATAAGTAGTAATAGGAAGGTTCGTGTGGGCAGCCACTGTGGTTATAGTATGATTTCACAGATGAATTGTGGATTCTGATGTTTTTCCAATCAACCTGCGCTGCAGTCTTATGCTTAAAATATGATCATGTTGTCTTATGTATGCCAGGTGACATCCATGTAAATGCATGTCTATATTGAAAACACAAAAGGATGGGAATGAGGCAGCTAGAGAGAATAATAATGTTTTTTTTTTTGTGGCTCTTATATGATTATTGCACTGTTAATTATATGATTAATTAGTCATGACAGCATATGTTTTTTTTTAGTTCATTGCAACTTATTAAACTAAGTTAATCATGTTTTAACTGAATTTTATAAGTTAAGCAAGCTGTTTTAAGTCAGTTTAACGTAATATAAGTTCAATGGACTCATAAGGTTAATTTGATTCAGCTTAAAAATTTAAGGCAACCAGGATTTTTTTACAGTGTGTTTGGCTTATTCCAATGATAAGTATACATATATTATTGCACTATAAGTGTACAGAAACGTATATTTATGAAATTGTACCTTTTCTAATTGTATTTAATGTAATGTACAGTGTATACAGTTTAGGCTATAATAGTTATAACTTATATTAGTTTAAAATATAGACGTCCTTCAAAAATCAGACTGATATGCGAATTTAGTGATCATTTACATTGCATGGATACAGATACATTTCTTGCTATTAACAATGCTGTAAACAGTTGTGGAGACTATGATGTGTTTTCCAAGAATATTTGGTGAATAAAGTTGAATGAATAGAATATCCTTTGAGATGCATCTCTTATGTAAAATCATAAATACTGTTTACACTGTTACTTTTACTGTGTCCTTGCTGAATAAAAACATTCATTTTTTATGCAATAGTTTATATACAAGAAGTGCCTACTACAACAGTACTGTTTTGCTTGTTGCTTTTTATGAATACAACTTACGAGAAACGAGAAAACCCCTGATAGAGATTGAAAAGATCCCTTTGTTGATTTAACAAGTCATTTACTTTCAATAAAAGCTCATTCTGAACGTCTGCTTGCTTATATATTTAACTGGAAGCTTATGTAACTTCTTTGTGGCAAAGAAAGTTTGGTGACCCTTAGGACTGTTAAAACTACTAATGCGACTTGACGTTATTTCAGAACAACACTAAAATCACAGGGAAAAAAACACCCTTTTTCATGCCTCAGCACAATCGCCTGCAGCTCTGATCTGCATCGTGCGGCTCATTTTTGTTTTAACTTTTCTCCCTAATGTGTAGGGGGGGAGCATTGCAAAAAGAAGCCCGCCGAGTGATTATTTCTAGTTTAAGTGGATCTCTGGAGTCGGCGCCTCGTTTTTAGAGCTGCGTCTATGTTTGGGTGTTCCCCAAGGCTCGGTACTCGGTCAGACTTAATTATTGTTTGACTGCGCGGTGTGGGCTAATCAGTCTCCAGTCACCTATTTGCAAAGGTGCCGGCGAGGTTAATGCTGATATCTGAGATTAAAATGTGCATCAGTTTTTTTTTTTTTAAACAAAACTCTCCTCTCTTTCCATTATGCTTCCGCTCTACCCTTTCTCTCCTTCCTCGCTTTTGGCTCTGCTCCTTATTTTGTTTCTCTCTCTCTCTCTCTCTCTCTCTCTCTCCATCTTTCTCCTATCTCATTTTCTCAGGTGGTGCAGGTGTTGCGGGCGATTGATAGAGACGAGGGGGGAAATGACAGCGCCGTCCATTTCAACATCCCTCCGGACTCCAACGCTGCCCTCAACTTCAGCATCAGGGAGAGTGGAGGTTTGCAGTTTCTTCCACAATTTGTTTCTCCCATCCAGCCTTGTGCATCGGCGTCTCTCTTGATCCGTTAGTCTGTGTCTGCGACCGCATTGTGTGGCTGCTTTGTGCCCTGCTCTTTTGTTTTCCCCATTGTTTGCTTTTGCTTCTCTGCCACATCTATCTTCTCCCGACACACACAGACAAAATGTGCTCTGGCATTCATGCCGCATTTGGACTCACTGGTCTGTACAAATGTTATACGAGCAGCAGTGGAATTAAAGCGCACTCGATTGAGTTCAATTAAATTAAAGTTCCATCGAGCACAATTTGATCTAAAAGCCTCCCATTTTCCCCCCCGTGTTTCTCAATTTCTTTGCTATTATTCTTGTCTTTTCCAGGCCCCACTGCTAGCTTGGTGCTGGCATCACCTTTGCAGACTCTGTCTCGCTCTACTTCATCCTCGATCACCCTTTATGTCCCACTGGTATTAAGGGATGGGCTTTCTGGTTTGACCAGCACAGGGACGGTGACAGTGTCTGTGTGTCCCTGTCTGAGAGGAGGAGCACGGGCCGGAGAGAAGGAGAAGCAGAGTGAGGCAGAGTGGGACCGGGAGACAGTTTGTTTGCCCCAGCACTCCTCCTTACCTTCTCCTGGACTCAGCACTGCCGCTCTGCTGGCCATTTTAGCCTGTGTGGCCACTCTTTTGGGTAAGTTTAATATAACCTCCAAGTGGTAAAAGATTATGTACAGTCATTATTGAATTTGAACTGATTGAATAGGATAGCCCCTTGAAATTAACCATCTAATTTCTGAGGGGGCTTAAATATCACAAAATAAATGAATAATGATGTAGTGATGAGAACCAAGCAGAGCAGATTTGGGTTGAAATCTTTTGAGTTACTTTAACTGGAACAGTATTGATGTAGTTTACTAAAGTTACATTAAAAGCTCTTCAAACGACTTCAAACAAATAAAGCTGAAATTAAATATTGGATGCAAAAAACAACAAACAAACAAACAAAAAAAGAAATTTGGACATAATAATATTAATAATATTATTTTGGTTTACAATTTTTTTAATTAAAGTTTTAAATTATGGGAATATTATGGTTATCTGAAACTAAAACAATAAATTGATCGTTTATAGTACTTGATGTGAAATAAACAGAAACTACCAAATAGACTTGAAATAAAATAAAGTAATATAAAATAAGTAAATACTGTAAAGTTAATCTTATTTCAAATAGTTGGCAAGGAAATGGTGTTCAATATTCATTTTTCTTAACTTATTTTCATGTAGTACTAAAACAACTAAAATAGAAAAATAAATATAAATATGACATTTATATAGGATATTCATTCATTCATTCATTCATTTTCTTTTCGGCTTAGTCCCTTTATTAATCTGGGGTCGCCACAGCAGAATGAACCGCCAACTTATCCAGCATATATTTTACGCAGCGGATGCCCTTCCAAGTGCAACCCATCACTGGGAAACATCCATACACACTCATTTTACATACATACACTACGGACAATTTAGCTTACCCAATTCACCTGTTCCGCATGTCTTTGGAATTGTGGGGGAAACCGGAGCACCCGGAGGAAACCCACGCAAACACGGGGAGAACATGCAAACTCCACACAGAAATGCCAACTGACCCAGCCGGGGCTCGAACCAGCAACCTTCTTGCTGTGAGGCGAATGTGCTATCCACTCCGTGCTGCCCTTATATAGGATATTAAAGCTTCTACTGAGGGAAAAAACATTGGTAACACTTTACTTGATTGGGTGTTCATAAAATCTGAAACCTTTATAATCATAACATGACATGTCATAAATGTGAATACAATTTTATGCATGCTTATGACAACGGTTATCAATTTGCTCAGTTATGTCATTTTTAAATGTAAATATGACATTGTTTGTTGACAGCTTGACATAAGCAAATACATCACAACTGGTGTCATGACAATGTGACATTAACAAGACAACATAACTTGTCATAAATTTGTCATAAACATGAGGCATTATAATTGTGTCATTTTTCAGATCACGTTTTCAGTGGATCAAACTGCATTTGTCATTAAAATGTTTCAATAACCCTTATGTACTGTTGGGGATGTTTTCATCCACTCTGGGGGGATTTTGAGTCTTATTTTGGCCATAACTTTTTCTGTGTTTCAGCTAGCACAAATTATTTTTGGTGACAAATCATATTTTGACATATATTTTGAGAAAATGCTTTGAATAAAAAAAACAACAACTCAAGAATTTGGCAACTCTGGGCAAATTTGCTACCCTTTTGTTATGTTTGGGACGAAAACATCCACTAAATTAAACTGCTGTAAAAATGCATCATTTGCATAAATCTGTTAATCAATCTCAGTCCTGATCAAAACCTGATCAAAATCTAAATTGCTTAGAGAATTACATGGTTTTAACTCTTTAATTGCCAAATTCATTAATGATGTCACTGATTTAGTGAGAAAAACCCCCCACACAAAATGACTTATTTTCAATATAAAAAGTAATTGAGGACTGGATTTTTTTTTGTTTACCTTTTATCAAAGTCTTGAAACAACATTGCCTTTGATACATTGTTTTTGATGAACTTTCATTTTTTCTTCCTAATTTACTGTTGGTGGCTGTTTTTGCCCCATTGACTTCCATTATAACCACATTTTTTATTACAAAACTATGACACCGTAATAATGCATATTCATTGTTGGTGGTTTTCCCTGTTGAGAAGAGGTAAAATTTGTCATTTTTGCTGTTGATCATCAGTTGCCACCATTAACCATTAACCCTTTAGATAGGCCATAGCTTAGTTTTTAGATTTTATATGGAGTATATCAGCAAATTAAAGTGTGTATGTGTCTGTGAGTGTGTGTGAGTGACCTTTGTGCACTTATCTTGATGTGTCTGAGAAAATCTAAAT
>CAIGQW010012753.1:1159262-1174454 GCA_903798125.1 Danio choprae | reverse complement strand
GACTGTGTATTTATGCACCATCAAATGTGGTTATAATGGACATCAATAGGGCAAAAACAGCCACCAACAGTAAATAATGGAGAAAAAATTAAAATCTAACAATGCATTAAAGCCAATGTTGTTACTAACCGTTCGCATGTCCAAGACTGTGATAAAAGGTAAAAAAAAATTCAATTCACAATTACTTTTTATATTGAAAATACGCCATTTTGTGTTGTTTTTTTCCCACCAAATCAGTGACATCATTTATGAATTTGGAAATTAAAGAGTTAAAATCCTGTAATTAAAAAAAAAACACTTAATAGTTTTGATCAGGACTGAGGTTGATAAACAGATTTCCGCAAAAAAATGTTTTAAATATTTATCTGATGCATTTTTACAGCAGTTTAATTCAGTGGATGTTTTCATCCCTAACATAACAAAAGGGTAAATTTGAACAGTGCACAAGGGTTAAAAGTATCACAGTTCAACCATGTTACTTACATTTATTAAGCAACATTTCTACTAACATTATCAACACTAAAGTAATATCAACTCTTAAATACCTAATATTGCATAAATATACAAAACAGTCATCAAAAACTTACAACATGGTGACAGTAGTGGATTTTAATTTGAGATGAGAAACATTGATGATCATTCTATAAAACATCATTGTCAATGACAACTCTAAAATTGTAGAACACATCAGACTGTTGGACATATTGACTGACCAATCAGAACGGAGTATTTTCCACAGAGCTGCTGTGTGTAATGAATATAATTATTTGGCATCAGTCTGTGTGAGAGTTAGTTTGCCAGCTGCCCTAATGTGTCTATTGAGTATCTGTCTTTCTGCAGCACCCTGCATTTTATTGCAAAAATTTGTCAACCAGCGCAAACACACAAATCCTGCTTTTTTTTATATAAACCTCATCGAACACTCACTCTGTTCTTCTGTGTTTCTCCTCTCCTTAGCTGTCAGTGCTCTGTCTTTGTCTCTGCGCCGGCAGAAACGGGACTCGCTCTCGCCTTTAGAGGAGGATGATGTAAGAGAAAACATCATCACATATGACGATGAAGGCGGTGGTGAGGCGGACACGGCTGCGTTTGACATCACAGCTCTTCAGAGCGCCCCACACAGCACACGCAGAGGGTATCGCACGCTGGACAGCAGGAACATGTGAGTGTTTAAACTCTGATCAAACACCTCATACGCTGAGTCTGGTACAGCAATGAAACCCTCCCTCTGTACTTTGATGAAAAACTCGCTGAACTCACTTGAAGGGAGAGTTCAGATCAAAATTAATATTCTGGGATCATTTATTCACTCTGATGTTTTGGTTTTTCCTCCAGTGAAACACACGAGGAGTTGTGACTTTGTTTCCAATATGCATGCGGTTTGATGAAGATTAAAAGGGATAGTTCACCCAAAAATGGATATTATTTACTCACCATCAAGTGGTTCCAAACCTTTATGAGTCTTTTTTTATTCTATTTTGTTGAACGCAAAGAAGATATTTTAAAGAAAGCTGAAACAACTGTAACCATTTACTTCCATAGGAAAAACAAACTTCTTTTGTGTTAAACAGAAGAAATAAACTCAAAAAGGTTTGAAATAAGTAAATGATGATAGAATTTTCATTTTTTTCTGTGAACTATGCCTTTGATGGTGGAAAATGAGATAAAACAGGCATACAAATACATTCATTCATTCATTCATTTTCTTTTCGGCTTAGTCTTGTGAGGCGATTGTGCTACCCACTGCGCCACCGCATACAAATACAATATTTTAATAAATAGGTTCCTTTTACTTAATCTTTGTTTTTTTGTTGTTGTTGCTATGAACTAATTTAAGCTTTAATTTTCACAGTGTCTTTAAAGAACTGCAACATCACTTAAAACTGAACTGTAAATGGCACACAGGAAATGAATGCAGAAGAAGGCCTAAAGAGCATTTGCTCCCTGCAGACCACACCATCTGACTCAGAAACCTATGGTTTTATCACATTTATCACATCACCTCTCTAGAGGTTGCCACCATACTTGAGAAAAACAAAAGTAAAACATAATTATGAATTCCTGCTTAATGGCTACATATGCATGTGCTATTGCAGTGGCGAATAAATAACGTGAATAACAACTTTTAAAGTTCAGTCTTTTCTGAAATGTAATGGCTTCAGAAGACTTGTATTATTTATTTATTTAAAAATATATATTTTTTTATGGGCCACAATACATCTCTGTTCATTATATATTCAGTGTTCCTCGTATTTATTCATGTTATTCATTATGTGGTTATTTTATTGTATTTTATTTAAATCATAGTAGTTTCATATATATATATTTAAATAATTTATTTTATATGCCTGAGGCTACATGAAACTTCCATTGATTATATCAAAAATACATTAGCCCCCCTATCAAATTTGTATTATTTTATGTTTTTTCTCCAAGTTCTGTTTAACGGAGAGAAGATTTTTCAGCACATTTCTAAACATAATAGATTTAATAACTAATTTCTTATAACTGATTTCATTGCCATGATGACAGTACATAATATTTTACTAGATATTTTTCAAGACACTAGTATTCAGCTTCGCGTGCAATTTAAAGGCCTAACTAGGTTAATTAGGTTAACTAGTCAAGTTAGGGAAATTAGGCAAGTCATTGTATAACATTGGTTTGTTCTGCAGCCAATTGAAAAAACAAAATTCCTTGGGGGGGGTCTAATAATATTAACCTTAAAATGGTTTTAAAAAATGCTTTTATTTCAGACAAAATAAAACAAATAAGACTTTCTCCAGAAGAAAACAATATTATTGAAAATAGTGTGAAAATGTCCTTGCTCAATTGAATATCACTTGAGGACAATTTGAAATAGAATAAATATTTCACAGGAGTGTTAATGACTTTGCTGTCAACACTTTATTCCATTAAACATTCATTCATAAATTCATTTTCTTTTTGGCTTAGTCCCTTTATTAATCTGGGGTCACCACAGCAGAATGACCCGCCAACTTATTCAGCATATGTTTTTACGCAGCAGATGCCCTTCCAGCTGCAACCCATCAATGGGAAACATCCATACACACTAATTCACACACATACACTACGGTCAATTTAGCTTACCCAATTCACCTATACCACATGTATTTGGACTTGTGGGGGAAACCGGAGCACCCGGAGGAAACCCACGCAAACACGGGGAGAACATGCAAACTCCAAACAGAAATGCCAATCGACCCAGCCGGGGCTCGAACCAGCGACCTTCTTACTGTGAGGCCATTGTGCTACCCACTGCGCCACCATGCTGCCCTCTTCAAACATTATTCACAAATTAGTCACAACAAGGTTATTTGTGTATTTCATTGTTTTAATTTTTAGTTATTATATAAGCCAGGCTACATTTATTTACACCACAGTCACAAGACTTAAAATTTTTTTTTGCAATGAATATTTACCTTTTTGTGCCCCACTAAATAAACCTCCATTCATGATATATTCTGTGTCCCCCCAGACGTTATTCACAACACGTTCAGGAGAAGGCTCGAGCCTATAGCAGCTGGGCTCAGACTGGAGCTCTGGACCCCGGGCAGTACACCAGTCAAGGGGCCCCTCTATACGGGCGCTTCTGCTACAGTAGCCACACCCTGCCTGTGCTTCGCCGCTCACAAGGCCCCTACGAGCCTGGCTTAACCGAACTGGCCTACCGCCTCCCTGGGAATCAACCGGACCACTCTCTAGTCATACAAAACCAGGCGGCTGTAGTCGGCCCTCTTGGTCCAGGAGCCATTTACATGCCAACCGCAGAGGCCGGTCTCGGCTCTAAAGAAGGGACAGCATCTCAGGATGGAGCAACCGCATCTGACGGAGGAACGCCAAGGAAAAACGAGCCAAAGGACGACGCAAGTAGTGATGCCCAGCAGAGTCAGAGCCAAGGCCAGGATCTGGATTGGGTAAAAAAAAAAAAAAAACACAACATAATTTATCTTTATTAAGTCAAGATTCATCATGTTCAGGTGCTTTAATAACCAATGTTGGGGTAAAAAACTGATGGAATTTACTCAATTCATTCTCTAGAGGAAAATCAATTTGAATAATTAATGGGCTTTTAAACAAATGAGACAATTACTTGTTGCTTTTGGCTGGATAAGTTAAACAGCTGAACGTGAACATGGCGGCGTAAAAATAAAAAACCTGTATGGCTAATTTTAATTCACAGACGCACTTCTCAGTCACACTCCAGCAGCATCAAATCAGTATGAATGTATTATGTCTAATAAACATTCATTGAACTGGAGACTTGAGAACAGTTGTGAAATTAATATTAATATTCATTTCAGGATGCGTGTTTCTCCGAGACAACTGTCACTGAAGGTTGTGTATTCGGAAATGGTAAAAGCAGCATGTAATTAAAGGATTGTACAACTTTTTGATGAATACAATATGTGCATTATTTGCTGTCATGGAAATTTATGCATAGCATAGAGCTTTTTAAGAGGCAAGCCAGGGAATTCTAATGTCTGATTTTTATACACATACACATTTATGCAATGTGAATGTATTTGCAGACTTAAAAGGCACATTTTTATATTTATTAAAAGTATGAAGGACACATCCCATGTGTGAAAGTATGCACATTCCTAGTTTTAAGAAAGGGATGGGCGATATGGACTTAATACCATGATATTTTCTGGTATAGCGATAGCAATAATTTTGATTATAATTTATATGTATGCAAAAATGTCCAGTATCTTTAGAGAAAACTATTAATTTTCATGTTTTTAAAAAATATATAAATATATATATTTTCCACATTTCAACTCTGCTCCTGGATGTCCACTGTCTTGCGGAGCTCAGCTATATATAAACGCTGAAGCAGCTGATCAAGCATTTCAGGTTCATATAAAAGACACAAGCAGGTAATAAACAGTAGAGGGCAGTGGACAGAGTTCAAGACCTCGTTGAAATGTTATTTCTGTGTCATTCATACTGGACACTAGAGGACACTCTAGCATATATAATCTCCACATATACTTTACTGAAGTAGACGTCAGCTATGATCAGCTCTAGTTGCATGAGGATAAAGATGATAGAAATGGATAAATGGATCAAACATGCAGAGAATAAACAAATGCTTGTGGCAATATCTGGATTATTGTTTTCTTCAAGTTATCCTGGGTATTTTATAAACAATAAAGTGTATTTATAGTGCAATGCTAATTCATCTAGCCTTTATCACTTAAAATAGCATGATTTTTTCTTCATTCCGTGACATTAAGTGAAGTTTCACAAACTAATTTCGAGAGGAGCACGTGATATGATTGATCGCAGCCAGTCTCTCATCTGTAATCACTAGTAAGCCAATCAGATTAATACAAACTCCCTATAAGTAGCCTGTCAAAAACTACTCTCTTATCTTCCTTTTCAAAGAAAAAGTCGATAAGTCTTTTTTTTATCGTAGGGGTAATTTGCGGTATATTGCAAATGATAAAATATCGCCCATCCCTAGTTTTTAGCCAGCAGGTTCGTTTTTGCTTGTTTTTTTTTGCTAGCTTCCAGTCAAGGTGTGTTTTCACATGTTGTCTCCCACTCTCTCTTTCTTCCCATTCTCATCTCACAGTGTAGCATTAGCTCTTTTTAGAGCTCAATTAACCTGTTTCATCTGTTATCAACTTTTCCTCCTTTTTCCATCTGTCTGACTTTGTCACTTCCTTCCGCTACTTGTGCTCCACAACACATTGCAGTCTCACTTCATCGTTATCACGTTTTTCTCAGCTTTCACCTGCTCATTGCAAATTATTTCTCTGCTTTTTTCCCCTCTCTTTAACAATCCTTTCTCACACACGTCCCTGTGCTGAATAACAGAGGAATAAACTCATCCTTACCTCCCGCTCTAACCCTCCTGCTCCTCCCCGTCCCCTACAGGTCCAGCCGGACACAGGCCCTCGCGACCGAGAGCTGGTTTTGACCCGTTCTGGCTCTATCGCTGGGCCAGGCACAACCAGCGGGTGGGTATGTGACTCTGCCACGCTCCCCCGAGCAGTACGCCACTCCTCACGGGGCAGTATATCCCTGAATAGGAGCACCGCTGCACCTTCTGAATCTAACCACATTGGGGTGACAGAAACAGCTAACGGGAGCAATGAAATGCAGTCTGTCAGTGCTAATTACGCCACCATCCTCCAGGGGGAGCAACAGAGGGACTACCCGGGGACTTTGGGACGGGTTGGGCTGGAGATGGGCAGTGGGTTCGTGGTGGGCCGACCAGAGAGAGAAGCCAGCATTCCACTAAGCACCGGGATGTATCCAGAGGGTGGTGGGTTCATAGGAGACTGGCACGAAAGGGTGGGGATAACTGGGTATCCGTTGGGAAGGAGGGATATGACACCCCAGCTGCTTCCATATCCCGGTCAGGGCAGGGGGGCATTTGGGAGCATTTTAGGGTATGGCGGAGCATGGCCCCCAGCACCTGATGCATCAGGAAGAGGGGCACCAGTCGGAGGAGCCCAATCTCTTGCCCTAAGGGTTGGTGAGTTTCTGCGTTTGCGATTGGCGCAGGTAACCTTTGATCCCTCACAGCCACCGTACGACTCGGTGCAGGTATACGGCCTGGAGGGCACAGGCTCCCGCGCCGGGTCTCTCAGCTCCCTGGACAGCGAGGGTGGCAAAGATGCCGACAAGGACGTCTGGGGAGCAGGTCTTGAAGATTGGGGCCCACAGTTCCAGAAATTAGCCCAGCTTTTCAGGGAAAGGGAGAAGGACAGCGGAGAAGATAAAGAAGGAGATGTGGAGGCCAGCAAAAAGCACAAGGAAAGCGAATGGGAAGAGAAGGATGAGCAGTCTGGAGACGAGGAGCAGGCCAATGTCTGAGAGAAAGAGAAAGAGAGAGAGAGAAGGAAAGGGGCTGGGTGGGACAGTGATTAAAAGGAAACAAGAGACGGAATAATGAAAAGTGAAGGCTAAGGAGGGAGAGACGAAGAGGAAAGGTAATAAGGGAAGACAAGGAAAAATGAACAGAGAGAGCAAAGGCAGTGGAGAGAGTGATTGATGCAATTTGAAGCAATAAGTGCGGAAAAGCTGACGTGTGAGCACAGTGTTTCTTTAGCCAGCATTTAACATTCCTTGAGTGTGTTTGGCGGTGAGCGAAAAGCAAAGTTCACTGTATTCCAGATCACATTTAATTACGACAGAGAAAGAGTGAAATTTGAACTTTTGGATTTTTGTGACGAGCTAGACAATGGTGCCACGAGGGAGGATTGAGAAACGCTAGGCCCGAATAACACAGATGAAAAGTTACTGCAACACATGAGGGACTTGGGAAATTAATATTTGTACAGAAATTGTTTATACATTCACAAAAGCAAGAGAACTGAATTATTCAAAAGAAAGCACTGAATATTACAGTAAAGTCCTGAATACGTGTCTGCACAAAGATTCTTGGTGTTTACACATACACACAAACAAAACAAACACACATCAATTTTAAACCCTGCTTGGAAATTCTGCTTCGTGGATGTCTACTTGTCAGGGTTCAAAATGACTCACATTTTTTGCCAAGAACAGATTGTATACAAAGTTGTCCAGGAAAAGAAAAAAAAAAGTCACAAAATTAAAATGTAGTGATGCTAAAATTGTGCAAAACATATGCACAAACAACCATTACTTGTCAAAACAAAAATCCCACATACAAAACAGAAGGTGATTTATGAGAGCTGACAGATCTGCTTCAGCTAGAATGCACTTTTATACATGATGTTCGAAAAATAGATTACAAATGTTGTTGTTGTTTTTTATTGGACGGAAATCAAAATATATATAAAAAAAGATGTTCTATGTAAATGCATTTAAATGTAAATATCACTGAATGCCATTGTGAAAAAGTGACAACAGTACTGTAGTCTGTAAGTAACAAAAAATAATAATAGAATAATACAATGAAAATGGAGGACAATATTCTATATTATGCCACATTGAAAGCCACTGCATATGACTGGATGACACTGGATTGACTGACACTGATTAATATCTGCCAGTACAATGTTGGATTCAGATGTGTCACTCTGCCCAAATGGAACTTTTTTTTTGGGATTGAATGCAAAAGCTCCAAATAAATGTACGTGAAGTCCTTTTTCTGGGTTGAGCACACATTCTGCTTTGATCATCCCGGTTAATCACACTCACTGTGGACTCACTGTGACTGGACTGAACCACTGCACACCAATACCAGGGGGCATCATGCAGTACAAACTCACACCTTGTCAAACAGCCCAACAGATGTCAGGCTCTGTCAAAAATAGGAGCCTAAAGTGATTATGAAGGATCAGTGTCAATACTGTTGTATTGTAAAGAGTATGTTTACAGAATGACAAATCCCCCAGGAGTCTATTTGATCAAACACTGTGTCTGCACTGGTTGAGAGTGGTGCGATGTATGACAAAACCAAAAAGAGATTTTTATAATCAGTGGCTACATTTACATGGAAACTTTTTGCTTTTTGTTTCTAATCAACGATCCCAGACAGTGTTTACAACAATGATAAATAACATGATTACACCAGCAGGTAAGCTGTATATTTATGCAGTGTGTGAAAGTGACTTTACAATTTTGAAACTGGATTGGATCTTTTGACATAATTACACACTGCACAAACATACAGACTACATGCTGCTTTATGATGCACATACTACTGCTTTTTTTTTTGAGAAAAAGGCTTACTTTATTCAGATAGAGCTCAAATCAATGACTGGTGGGACACTGCTGTCCTTTGCATAAAATGCCATTTCAGCATCATTGCACATTTACGTTTTCAGTGAGAAAATGTGTTTAAACTGCCCCCTTTAATCCCCAGTTCATTTGGGCAGTTCATTTTGATTAAGGTAGTTACATGTGATTTTTTTTTTTTTTGCAATTATTATTCAGAGCTGAAAGTCCAATTGCTAACTAATTCTTTTAATCCACGTAAACCCAGCTAGTAATAGTTCTAAAGTGGATTCTGTGTAACCCATTTAATTCTTAATACCAAAAATAGTACAAATAGATTTTAAACTTTTGCTTTAACTGTTCAGTGTCGCCATCCCTGCAGACCAGTGTAGACATGGTGTTACTCTTTAAAGATTAGTTCACACACACACAAAAAATGAATCACCCATATGTCATTTCATTCTCCTGAGACCTTCATCTTTGGAACACAAATGAAGATATTTCAGATGAAATCGGAGATCTCTCTGGCCTTTCATAGACAGCAAGGTTCATCAAACGTAGGAAGTTCAGAAAAGAAACCAAAAACTGTAATCAAATATACGAATACTTTTGTGCAGGAAAAAAGCTGTAAAACGACTTTGTTTGCCTAGATCCTCCTTCGGTCGCATCAAGTCCTGGTGTGCATTTACTAAGGGTAATACTATTCTTGCATGTTGCATTGCTGACTCTAATAACAATACATCATACTGCCCATAGTAAAGCATACCCTGATAATAACATGATGAGGACGAGAAACACTGGTGAGTAAAGTCATTTACAGGGTGTTTTTTTTGCACAAAAGTGTTCTTGGAACTATGTATGATTACAGTTAAATCACTGAAGTCACGTGGAATGGTTTTGGTTCCTTTTCTTGACTTTAAATGTCTATTGCTCTCTATAGAAGGTCAGAGAGCTCCAGGATTTCATCTATAACATTTTAACTTGTGTTCAAAAGATGAAGAAAGGTCTCTGGGATTTGGGACGACATGAGGGTGAGAAATTAAAAACAGAATTTTCATTTTTGGGAGAACTAATCCTTTAGAGGATTGAATAAGTCCTATGTTCTTTGCATATTTTCAGATCTTTTAAGTCAATTGGGTGTGGAGTTCCTGTACTTCATTCATCCTGGTTTCTGCCTTCTTATTGGACTGAATTGTTGGTACTGAGATGTCACGATGGCGTGTACTAAAAAATGTATTTATTCTGTTGTATTTTTTCCTTTTCTTTTTTGTAAATTTGAATAAAGACAGTATGTTTTGAGGTGATGTGTGTGCGTCCTGATGTTTATATGCTCTTTCTCCCTCTCTCTTTTTTCAAAAGAACCTTTTAACTGAATTGACTTCTGACTCTTGCTACTTGTGCGTTCTAGTCTGTGTTTGCCTCTGCTTTGGAGCTGTCCATAGAGGCTCTTCAAACAGGGACTGAGTTTGGCAGATAGTAAACACAGTGTCTAGTCCACTTACTCCCGAGCTGTGTGACAGACTTACAATGCAAGGTCAATAATGGAAACTGAGAGTTCAGATCGCAATTCAAGGCAGACAAAAGTTTACCGCGAGGTTCACCTTGGAAATCACTCCATTTGAAGTCTAGATTACGTACATTTTGTGGGATTTATTAGCAGGGCCTGACGTGTCTTAGCTGATCTGATGAAAGTGGAGAAAATAAGGTTGTTTCGAGCCGCTGCACCTGTGAGTCAACCCTGCTTATCGTACACTTCAATCCTGCGATACGCGCGCGAGATTGTGTTTAAACTAGCGCATTACCCACAAGTGCTGGCAAATAAACAAGCCACAGCCTTTTTGATTTGAGGCTGGTTAATTATTCATGAGCTCCAGTGCATATCCTGTTCAATTAAATTTGGTTTAATTACGTTTGAGAAGCTTGACATAGGAAATAGTAGACTTGAATGAGAGAGACAAAGAGAGAGTGTGATTGCTTTAAAATTCACTTAGAGCACGAGGAGGATTCGAAATGATTCAGAGAGAGCGCGATTATGAATGCGCGCTCTGTCCTTGAGTTACATAATGAATTGGTGCGCAGGTTATTACGCAATGCGCCGTGTATTTAAATAGGCAGGGTGTGAAAACCTACCACACATTCATAGGAAGCAAATGTATGAAGTTTTTAGGTAAAACTTCTCATCGTGTTTTCACATTTCACATGCAAATAAACACAAAGGCTTCTTGGCATGCTTCATGAACCAGAGTGATACCGTAGATGAGTTATTTCTAAAAGTAGCCTCAGAAGATTTATCACATGAATAGAATAAGAACAAAATAACTTACTATTAACATACTAATTCACTGCACAAATGTCTTCATTAAAGATTCATTTGCTGAGTTGTCCTACAATCCTGCACAACTCCGAATGAAGCTACTGATCATTAGTTTGCTGCGCAACCACAAGACATCTGGATGTACGCTAACTGAGTTTTTCAGGTTTGCATTTTCTCTGCTTCCTTAGGGACGCAAAGGTGAAATTGCCTACCAACCTTGATAATTAGACCACTAAATATCTGGCCCACTGAGGCAGTGGGTGAAGGAACAGCAGCAAGACTGTACTTTTTGAAAGTCCCTGAAACACTGGAGGTATACAAATTCTAACCGAATTGTATGTTTGTGTGTGAAGGCTTGTTGTGATGACTCAACAGTCCCCATGAGTAAACAGCTAAGCGTTGGATAATATCATGATTAAAATGCAAAAAAGGTTTTCGTTGTAGGTCTACATGAATGTTTTGAATCCCCTTGAATGTTTTTCATAAAGAGGTTTTATTGTCTTTATCCCAACTACAGTATACAATTTTAGGCCACGCGTGTACAAGGTTCTTTTGCCTTTTGTTATGGTGGAAAATCTTGCTGTTGTCTTGTGAACTATTTCTGAATATATTTTTTTTAATAAAATGTCTTTATTTAGTCACTTGTTCCAAACCGGAGTTTCTTTCTCCAGATGAAGACAAAAGAGTGTAAAATATAGGCCTATGTATTTTTAAATGAGCTCAGAACTTTTAGGAATCTCGTGTGGTGAGTAATGGAGAGTGAATTTAATTATACTTTTAAACAATAACTGCGAGCATGCTCCTTTTTTGAAATTGTTTTATTCTTAAAGACTCTGAATCTTTGACTGATCAATTCTTGAACGACTCAAGTCTTTACGGCGAATCACTGAATTATTTTGTCTACCGGATCGTTAAAAACAGCGATTAATTCAGGAACGAGCAAGTGATCGTCAGTAGTATGAGTGAGTCATTGAATCTTTCAACCGATTCCTTATTTTCCAACGGTTCATTTTGAATTTAAACGCGTCAGGCTCGGATACACGCGGTGATTGTTGACGGAGCGAATATGGTTCCTAAAATGTAAGTTACTAGTATTAACTTATTATATTTTAGCATATTATATAAACATCACACTTTCAACTGTAAAGTATGCCTTATTTGCATGGCAGGGATCGGTTATGCCTAATCACAGGTATTCAAAACATTTTGCTTGGGCTTAATTGCTTATTTACTTTTATATGGAAAAACAGAAGCTACAGTATGTTCTCCATTTAGTGAGCTTAAATACATGTTTGTAGCAGGTAACGTTAACAACCATTAGCCTACCTTATTTTCTCTTCTCCTGGCTTCAGTGTTGCATATTGAAGCTGAACTGGCATACTGTGTTTTGGTAAATGAAATCTTCATTAACGATCTTAATTAGCGTTCGATCTCCCAAACAGTAAGCTGACAGAAAATCTATCTAGGAGTAGTGAAGGGGTCTCGGAACGAGAAACGGGGCACGTGGCAGAGGGATTCACAATGAATTCATTTTCAGTTTAATTAATAGTAATATTGTTAAAAGACTTAGTAACAGGGGACCTAACAGTGGGTAGCAAGATCGCCTCACAGCAAGAAGGTCGCTGGTTCGAGCCTCGGCTGGGTCAGTTGGCATTTCTGTGTGGAGTTTGTTCTCCGGGTGCTCCGGTTTCCCCCACAAGTCCAAAGACATGCGGTATAGGTGAATTGGGTAAGCTAAATTGGCCGTAGTGTATTTGTTTGAATGAGTGTGTGTGGATGTTTCCCAGTGATGGGTTGCACCCGGAAGGGCATCCGCTGCGTAAAACTTATGCTGGATAAGTTGGCGGTTCATTCTGTGGCGACCCCAGATTAATAAAAGGACTAAGCCGAAATGAAAATGAATAAATGAATGAATGACTTAGTAACAAATGTAAAAAAACATTCAGAAGGAAATCTAGGAATAATTCTTGTCGATTGTATGTACGCCGCTGCCATCTTATGGACATTTTTGATGCTGCAGTTGAACGGTTGTGTGCACTGGAATCACACAATATTTATTAAAGGGTGAGTAAATGATGACAGAGTTTTTATTTCTAGATAGCAGGAGTGTTTACACCCTTGTGTCGTTCCAAACCGTAATTTGTTTATCTTAAGAAGACAAATCAATCCCGACAGGTTCTGTCAAATGTAATGTCAGCTCAAAACGCTGACACTTCAAAACCTTTATAAAGAGATGAAAAAATAACGCTGTTGAATTCAAGTTTTCTAAAAAGAGACACAAGAACATATGAGATTATTTATGTTTTCAGATCAGTGATTATTTGTGAACAACAACAAAAAGTAAATAAATCTGTCAGGAAAGGTTTCTCTTTAGAAGACTAAATTGGATTAAACTACTTGATTATTTTGATCAGTCATTTTAAGAGACATATTTCAGATGTTATTAGTATATATATCTTCATGGCGACGCGGTGGCGCAGTGGGTAGCGCTGTTCGAGTCTCGGCTGGGTCAGTTGGCATTTCTGTGTGAAGTTTGCATGTTCTCCCCGTGTTCGCGTGGGTTTCCTCCGGGTGCTCCGGTTTCCCCCACAATCCAAAGACATGCGCTATAGGTGAATTGGGTAAGCTAAAATTTTCCGTAGTGTATGTGTGTGAATGAGAGTGTTTACGGATGTTATCCAGTGATGGGTTGTAGATGGAAGGGCATCCGCTGCGTAAAACATATGCTGGATAAGTTGGCGGTTCATTCCGCTGTGGTGACCCCTAATTAATAAAGGGACTAAGCCGAAAAGAAAATGAATGAATGAATGAATGAATAAATAAATATATCTTCATTTGTGATGATGAACGTAAATCCTACAGGTTTGGAAAGACATAGGGTGAGTAAATTATGATAAAAAATAAAATTTTGGTGTGAACTACCCCTTTTACTACATAAACCAGACAAAGGCCAAATTGTTTTAGCTCCTCATTTGGCACAAACTAGTGATACAGGTGCCCTGTAGGAAGGCTTAGTAGTTTGGTCAGACAATATTCATTTTTAAAATATAAATATGCCAGAATTCATATATGCATTGATCAGTTATACTCTGTGTTCTTTCAGTTTCACCTGTTGAGTGATGACTCTCATATTACGCTACTTAGAGGAAGCGGAGTTAAAAAAAACAACAACGTACCGGTAAAGATCACTACAGATGTAGTTCCTTGTCAGACAGGCAGCACCATGTCATTAAACTGTATTGTTTGCAACAAAAATGCATTACCATTAACTATAAAAGTCAAGACTATCTATATATAGCTCATGGCTGAACATGCTGTTTTAAACTTCTAAAGTTAAAAAAATTGTGTGTTCAGTACTATATAATTGAGTTCATTTCAGCTTCTGTGAGGTTGTACTCCAGCACGTGTTGTACTTACTGGCTTGTAATGTTCGGTTTGTAAAAAATTGAGATGGAACCACTTGAAGTAAATATTACTGAACCTGGTTTTTACTTTTCTTTTTTTTACACAGTGCAGTCATTTATTTCTCACGAAGAAAGATACAAATCTGACCCATTTTTTTCCCTATCAGTTCTTCAGAGGATGATAAATGAAATCATAACATAGACATTGGCAAAACCATTGTAAATTTTATGTACAGTATACTAAATCCAAATAGCAGCACTGTAGTTTACCGTTTAGCAGTATACTAAATGGTAACAGTTAGGGATGTGACGAGATCTTGGTCTACGAGATCTCAGGAGACTAAATTGTAACGAGATTTCTCGTTACGGTGAAATGTTGTCTCGTGTGTTATGATGGAGCGTGAGGGTGAATTTTGCATTAAAGATTGGAGGAAGGATTGGATTTGAACCGCACATCATTTGCTTTGCACACACCTGGCAACTCGAGCTGCCTCTGTGTTGCGCGTCACACGTTTGCTTGGACGGCTGTGATGTAACCGCTTTTTTCACCAGAGTTCAAAGGTTGCCGCGTCCAATAGCAGAGGCTGCTACACAAATTACCCAGTTCGTAACCATGCTATGGAATAGCACTTTAGATATGCTAAAAGTCATAATCGTCATAAACACAAATGGAATTAAGATATGCAGTATTCCTATTTTAGTCGCATTATTACTGTCGTGTAGGACCATACCGTGTGATATTACACACACACACACACACACACACACACACACACACACACACACACA
>CAIGQW010012753.1:1123157-1133682 GCA_903798125.1 Danio choprae | reverse complement strand
TTATTGTTATTCTTTATTCATTCATTTTCGTTTCGGCTTAGTCCCTTTATTAATCTGGGGTCGCCACAGCGGAATGAACCGCCTGTTATTCTTTAGGTGAACAAATAATCTGGAAGTTAATTCACTGAAAAGTTCACTGATCATTTTTTTTTTCAAAGTCTGATTATTTGCTTTCTTTTTCGGAGTGGTGGACTTTCTTTTTTGACATCAGTTTGACAGCGAAAGTCACAATATTCAAAACCACCCTCTTACTGTTAGTTTGCTATGAGAGAATGATGTGCAAAAAGAAAGTCCCGCCACCTACTCAATATTTAGTTTCAGTTGGAAGTTCATCAACAAGTCTCAGCAACGTCTTTCATGCAGACTATAAAGGGTTTGTTCCCCTCAAAATAAAAATTTTACTTTTATAATCTTTGTAAAACAAATGAGAATGTATTAAAGAAATATGAGATCCCCCCCCAAACACACACCCCAAAAAACACTGAACGTTTGTTCACCCAAAAATGACGCTTTAAAATGTAAAACTATAAGAATTGTATGGTGTAATTCCAAGTTTTCTGAAGAAAACTAAAACCTTATATAATGAACGGAATTAATTGAGGCTTTTACATAAAAAAAGATAAAAGTTGATCAGTGAACGTAACTAACTCAACCACACCTGCTTAATGTGTGAGAACAAACCATTGTTTGTTCTTGGAAGCTCAAACTGCTGGCGTAACAGTCAAAAATGAGCCTCATTGGTTCTTACTCTACATGGTAAACAAGAATACTTCTTTGACAAAAGATAATATGTGAATAAATTAATCTGTTCTTTTTTTATGTGATCGAGTGTCATGGATTAAACTGCTCAATTCAAATTTTGATGTTTGAATACACTTCCAAATGAGGGACAGAAATGCCTCATATTTCATAAAAAAAATTCATTTGCATTCTAAATTGAAAGTCTTATAGTTTTGGAATGACAATATGAGACATAATGGCATCAATTTCTCACTGTACAACTACTTATTTTTCTGCAGTGAAAAACACTAGAATTGTGACATCACCACCGCCGAAGACACGAGAGGAATTTCTACTGTGTAAGTATCCAATAGAAAGCTGAGGCTCTTTTTTTTTTTGTTGGTTGTACTATAAATGCATCTGTCTGTCTGATCTCAGATGCAACAAAGCTCTCTTTCAATACCAACTCGGCACATAAATATCTGCTCTTCAGAAATGACAACCAAGAGGTGATGGCCTCAAACCAGCTTCAGGACTATCCTGAACACACACAGAGGTTTAACTGCAGGGCGCAGATCCTGTGCAATGAAGCCCTCAGAGGGTCCTCAAAATACTGGGAGGTGGAGGTTGGCGGTGGCTCCTGGGTCTGCATTGCTGTGTCCTATCAAGGGATCCACAGAAAAGGCAAACCACGTACTCTTTTTGGAAGAAATGCCAACTCGTGGGGACTGCGCTGTTTCTGGTCCACATATGAGTTTTGGCATGACAATAAGACAACATTTACAAAGCATGAATCTCGTGGCTCCAAAATAGGAGTGTATTTGAACTATAGGGCTGGAATCTTGGCATTTTACAGTGTTTCTGGTGACAACATGAATCTCATTTATAAGCACAAAACTGTTTTTAAAGAGCAAGTTTATGCTGGGTTTGGACTGGCTGGGAAAGGTTCCTATGTGAAACTTTGCAATCCAGTGAAAACTGAGACAAAAGCATCTCTTCCTTCTCCATTTAACTTTCAATCTAAAACATCTCCTTTCTTTTCATTTAAATTTGGCAGTTTGTAAGTTGTAGTTATTACACATGCCACATATCTTATTTTCTATCACATAGCACAGTTTAGAGAGGGATTCATTTATTTTGTTCTGTTTTGTTTGCACGTGGACACTTGGTGGCAGCACTAGATAAGTTTTACATCTTTTTTTATCAGCCTATGTAAATAGAAACTCCGGTTTAGAAAATATCTCAGAATGCTTATCAGACTGAAAACATCCAGAGTTTTATATTGAATGAATAATTTCAGAATGATTAAATATATACGATTTAACACTATCACAACATGCCTAATCTCTACTTTTAACACGTCCTGAATATTACTAGAATGATAGCACATACTGTTCTCCAAATGCATGTGTCAATCGCTTGCCCATTTCACATCTGCTGATCTGAACCCAAATCTCTCATTCCATCTAATCCTCCAACCAAATCCACACACTCAGTTCTTTTTTCAGTGATCGTTGTCTGCTTATTCTAGTTTCTCCTTTGTGTATTCGTCCATCCCTCCTGTCATGCTTCCCCCTCAGGGTCCACTCTTCCACTGTCCCAACAATTACGATCTCGTTTTCTCCCTTAAACCACACAAATGCACATGCTCACACACACATGCATCATTTCATTGAGTAGATAACTGTATATGCCGAGGCCTGGAGGCTTGGTCGAGGGGACAAAACCAAAGCCAGTCGCCTCCTGCCCTTCCCCCTGCTGCCCACCCGTCCAAACAGAACAAAAATCAGCCTTGGGGTAAGTGTAGGGCAGACACTGTTTCAACAGAGCAAGCAATGCCACTGCAAAATAAATAAATAAATAAATAATGTCTGTAGAGGAAGGATAAGCACTAATAGAGAACATCATAGAGAGAGAGAGAGTGAGAGTGAGTGAGTGTGCTCCTCTGTCTTTAGGGAGCCCGCTTACAGTTCTGCCCAATCACAGACATCATTTGCTGCTTGTATTATCCTTTTATGAGTGACGGGGATTTTAAAATACTCTATTATGAAAGGAGCCATTTCTCTCACTGCCAAGGACATTGACACTATAGTCACATTGGCGCTATAAATACCCGTTTTTTAAACTGAGTCACCATATAGACTAAAAACCGCTACACTCACAAACTCCTCCTCCAAGCTATTACCCAGCAGGCAGATGCTGAGGTCTGTCGCTCTGCTAACAAGGTGCCTGTTAGAGTAAGTTGCTGTTGCACAGTTTTCTTTCTCGCATTGATGTATTTGCTGTTAAAACAGGAGGTTTGGGTGGCATGTATTAAATGGCACCTTTTCTTTCCCTCTTTTTTTATTGCCTCAATTGAATTCTGGTTGCTAGTCAGTTGTAGGTCTGGGGAGGGACTCTTGATTGGACAGAAATTTGTATAGTGCAAGAGTCATCAATATTTTTGGAGAAGCTCCAAATCTGCTGTGAGCGAATCAATATGTAAAAGTACACCAGTATGTTTACTAGCATCCAGTCTAACAAATGTGTATTAAACCCCACAAATCTCTAAGAGTACATTCTTCAGTATATCTTTGTTTTCATTTATGCATTGCTGTTGAAACAGGATATTTTGGTGGATTGTATTAAATGCCACCTTTTGTTCTTTCTTTTTTTTTACCTCTTTTTTAAGTAGCTCATTTGAATTTTGGTTGCTTGTCAGTTGGTGGTTCATTCCGCTGTGGCGACCCCAGATTAATAAAGGGACTAAGCTGAAAAGAAAATGAATGAATGAATGAATGTTGGTTGGTTGGGGGCGGCGCGGTGGCGCAGTGGGTAGCACTATCGCCTCACAGCAAGAGGGTCACGCATTTCTTTGTTTGCATGTTCTCCCCATGTTGGCGTGGGTTTCCTTCGTGTGCTCCAGTTTCCCCCACAAGTCCAAAGACATGCTATAGGTGAATTGGGTAAGCAAAATTGGTCAAAGTGTATGTGTGTGAAGGAGAGTGTATGGGTGTTTCCCAGTGATGGGTTGCAGCTGGAAAGGCATCCGCTGCATAAAACATATGCTGGATAAGTTGCCGGTTCATTCCGCTGTGGCAACCCCTGATTAATAAAGGGACTAAACTGAAAAGAAAATGAGTGAAGTTTGGTTACTAGTCAGTTGTAGGGGCAGGATGGGACTCTTGCATGGGAGCACTTGATTGGACAAAAATCTCTTGCAAGAGTCATTAATATTTTTGAAGAAGCTCCAAATCTGCTGTAAGTCAATATGTAAGAGTACACCAGTATGTTTACTAGCATCACGGCTAACAAATGTGTATTAAAGCCCACAAAACTCTAAGGTTACATTCTTCAGTGTATCTTTGTTTTCTTTCTCGCATTGATGTATCTGCTGTTGAAACAGGATATTTTGGTGGATTGTAAATGCCACATTTTTCTTATTTTGTCCCTCTTTTTTTTTAATTAGCTTAATTGAATTTTGGTTGCTAGTCAGTTGTAGGGTCAGGAAGGGACTCGTAGAGCGTTTGATTGGACTGATATTTTAGTGTGAGAGTCATCAATATTTTTGGAGAAACTCCAAATCTGCTGTGAGCAAATCAATATGTAAGAGTACACCAGTATCAGATCTAACAAACATGTATTTAAACCCACAGACGAAAAACTCAACAGATCTTTCTATATATCTGTCTGCCTGTATTGTGTAACGTGTGTATGTGTGTTAATATTCTTTGTGAAAATTAAGTAAAAGAATGTGCTTTACTTGTGTAAGTTGAAAGTAAATGTTTTAAATGCATATTGTAATCATACATTTGTTTTGATGAAACAGCAATGTGATATGTAATTATAGCATTTTACTAATGAGTGTGCTTTAAAGCATGAACATAATTATTAAAACATCGTGATTTAAAATGTTAAGCAAATATTTTTGGGTTTGTATTATTGCCAAGTGCATTTGAATACATTAAAACATGGTCATGGAAGTGTATAGGCTACTCTTTGTAACTATATTCAATTTGGAGTACAAATCTATGTATCTATCTTTCTGTCTGTCTGTTTATCTACTGTATCTGAATCATGCCTCCATGTATTGTTAATACGAGTGAAAAATACTTCAGTCATGTTTTCATCCAAGCACAAAAACCTTTGCTTTGCATTATTAATTCATCGCTTTACATAGATATATGCACAGTTGTGTGTGAACTCCTCTCTCGTGCCCTCCTCCTCCTCCCTCTCTGGCTCTCTTCAGTATGATATGTTTATAGGCATCGGCTGAGGCAGCGCGAGCAATAGCGGCTCTTGCTTGATAAGGAATAGGAAGAGGAAAGGGGCGCTGGACGTCATGGCATCCAAAGACACCGTCGCGACCGCTTTTCTCACCGTGAGTCGGGAAATGACAGGTGATTAAACCCAATAGCTCTTTTTTTTCTCTGTTCCTATCCGACATTCGACACGCGCACCATGGGATTTGTTAAGCGCGTACCCGCTCTCGGCCGGTGCTTTGTGTTTTAGTGGTTTGAAATCCTCACAGCGCTGAATGTTTCATAAGGTGGCAGATTTGAGATGTAATGATCTCTCATACAGATTGATCATGGCTATTAATGTTTAATCATGCATTACGCGCGGGGCATGTGTGCTTATGGTGGCTTTAATCACGGTCACTTCGTGTCCATCTTCAAAAGACAAAATTTGTGCAAATCGATCAGTTGGTTTCCCGTGTGTGTTTGTTGCGTTTGCCTGCAGTGTTTGCGCGTGTAGGTAGTTGTCTGTGTGCGCGCGCGCGATTGATGCTGCTCTCCTTTTTGATGTGTCTGTGATGTGAGTTACTTTAAGTTCTTTACACATTTGCCTATTTGTGCTGACGCAAGTTCACTTAAGTCACATTCATGATGCGTGTGTGTAAAGGACTGATTGAAAACACACTCATCATAGAGGCCGTCATCATTGCGCCCGGGGAATCGTCCTCGCACTGACTGACACATACAATGACACACTGAGCACACACTTGCAGTTTGGCATTTGGAGCGCTCTCACTGTTAATTACCTTCACACATTATTATCTTCCTTCGGTAATTAATCCCTATTACTAACCCGGTATTTACTGTCCTGCTCCCAGCCGCGCGCTCTCTCTGTTTCAAGTTCCATTTAATGCACTTGGAAAAAACGCTAACTTGTTAAAGGGATATAGTTCACTCAAAAAAAAATTATAAATAAAATAATTATATATATATATATATGGGCCTCACAGTGGCGCAGTGGGTAGCACGTTCGCCTCACAGCAAGAAGGTCGCCGGTCGCTGGTTCGATCCTCGCCAGTTGGCCTTTCTGTGTGGAGTTTGCATGTTCTCCCTGTGTTGGCGTGGGTTTCCTCCGGGTGCTCCGGTTTCCCCCACAAGTCCAAAGACATGCGGTACAGGTGAATTGGGTAAGCTAAATTGTCCGTAGTGTATGTGTGTGATCGAGAGTGTATGGATGTTTCCCAGAGATGGGTTGCAGCTGGAAGGGCATCCGCTGTGTAAAACATATGCTGGATAAGTTGGCGGTTCATTCCGCTGTGGCGACCCCAGATTAATAAAGGGACTAAGCCGAAATGAAAATGAATGAATGAATATATATTTATTTATTTATTTATTTATTTATTTATTCTCAGAACATCCAAGATGTAGATGATCTTTTTTAAATCAGTTGAACATTATAGATGATTTTTAGACTTGATATATAAAATCAGTCAATATCTACCAGTACTTTAAGAGTCAAAAAACATATACAGATGAAACAAAATGAATACTCGTTGCCCACAATGATGCATTGATGTAATAATGGTCTGTCTGACTAAGAAGATAAACATTATTATATACTTTTCCATATTTGGGGCAACTATACTTCTACCATTCACTTAGATTTTCCACCAAACTTTTGTAATAAGTTGTTGCTGTTTTTAGAAATAAAGAGTATGAATTACCTTGCAATGTATAGTAATATGTCTATGATATATAATACCAATATATATTTACATATAATACAAGGTTGTCACTTTGTTGTATCTTTATGAGCTGTCACTTACAGCTCATATTTTAGTGGGATGGGGCAATTTTTTTGTGTACGTTTACAGCTAAAAAAGTTTATTATTTTTGTGAGTGTTGTATGTTGTTTTTTAAATGATTTAGTTGATGTTTATTTCATTATTTTGTCATGTGCTGTGTTTTTGATAATGTTTGAGTGGGTGACACTTTTGATTTCATTAATGGTCCCTGGGGATGTGAATTTTTAGATGAATATTGAGCCATCAGGGGCTTTCTATTCTATCCCTTAGTGTTATTTTCAGCACTCTTTGCATTGATCAGGTTCTGACACCTCAAATAGACTTGTATATTAATCTTTTTTTCCCTGAAGAAAAAGGGTCATTAAAATGGAGTCCTGTTACCCTATAGATTATTCCATTTTCCTTATGGACACATAAGGTTAAATATATGTAAATTGTGAACCAATATGCCTGAATTTGCACTATACAAATTTTAACCTAACATATTTTTGTTAATATTAAAATAAGAACAAGGTAAACAATTGGCAGTAAATAATTTATGTAAGAAACAGAAGACAAAAATGTGTGTGGGACAGAGTACACTTTACTGCAAAATAAACCCCAGCCAAAGTGTTCCAGCTGCCAATTCAAAGCTTTTTTCTCATGTCTGCCTCCTAAATAACCTTATATTGGATGTGGACTATTGATTTGAGCTAAAATTACTGAATTATGTGAGAGACATGAAGCTGGCATAGTATAGGACCAATATAGATGTTAAGTCGTTTTACAATAAATATCTGAGCACAGAATGATGTGAGTAACCAAACAGATGATAGCATTAGAGAATGGCAACAAGCTAAAATAATGAGTCAAAGAGGCACACGAAGAGGTATGTGAAGATGAAAAACAACACTACATGTGATGGTAATTGTTAGCAAGGGTTTAGAAATGGAAATTGGGGCAAAATAGATCACCCACAACACACAATATGAAGACAGTGATTGTAGACATACTGTGCTGCTAGAACACAGCAGTCTTTGCATTCCTCTAATAAAAAGGGATTTAAATCTCACTGTTTCTCCCATTTTTTTTCTCTTTTCATCTTCGTTTTCTCTCTCTCTTTGTCCACATTTACATATCCCTACCCCATTTACCCATTTATTTATCCCCCTGTGACTGGCTGTAATGGAAACATGTGCTCTAGTTTGGCCCTTCGCTGTTCTTAGTGTCAGTCAGAAAGCCCAGGATTGCGTGATTGGGTCTTACACAGATTAAAGTTGATTGCGAGTGCATTAACTGTTTGTCTCACGCTGATCCTTCCTTCCCTCTCTCTCCCTCTTTTCTCTGTTATTCCTCATTCTGGCTTTCCCTTTCCTTGATAGTCTCTCCTCCTGGCAAAAGTGTAAAATGCATTTTCCAGGAATTTGATCACACATGCGTGCAATGATAAAACAGTATGATGTTTCTATTTTCTCCTCTGCTTGAAGGACATCTTGAGGAGCTTTTTATTCCTCCGTTGCTTTGGATATGTATAGTGTGCTTGCAGAAAGACCACCTACACATGTGGACAAGGTGTAAAAATAAAGAATAGTGTAATCCACTCATTTTCCAACCGTGTGCATGCAGTGGAAATATGTCTGAGATTGATAGAGTGCTTCTCTGGCCGTTAATGCATCGCCTTTCTATTTTGCAGAGAGCATCAGACGAGTTATTGACAAGACATCAATCAAGTTAGTGAGAGCTATCAAAGTAGAGAACAAGAGTGGCAAATCAGAAGATCGGATTCTGGTAAGGCTCTACGTTTAAATTCCCTGTCCATGTCCTTAAAGGTACAGTTCACGCAAATCAAGGTCATTTATCCTCATGTTGTTCCAAATCTTTGAAGTTCGAAGTTCCAAACCTTTGTTTCCAAGACTTTGAAGGTATTCACACCTTTTTTGGTTCGATTGAAATTAAGTCAGGTTTGCTTGCCCCTTTGGTGCGGATCGTTTGGGTAGGTCTGAATACAGAAATTCCACTCTGGTACACACCAAACATAGCTCTTCAGCTGGGTCTTGGTCTGCTTGCAAACGAACTCTGGTACAGTTTATTAAGGGTAAGGCGTGAATGTAGTCTGACCTCGATCTAACACATTTGCAGAAAGCCTTGCATCTTTTGAGTTGAGTTGTGCACACGTGGTATCTGCCTTTGCTAAACAACCATCAGCCATGCTGTAACAAACCCCACTCGCTCTGATGCAAGATTTATTTATGGATATAAAAAAAAAGGCATTGCAGTGTCCGGCTGTCCTGTGTTTGTCTGATGTAACTAGTCTGCCATTATTACTAAAATCATTGTGTTTAGTCTGGACTAAAGTTAGTGAACTTCCTGGTGTGAATACACCCTCACATTCTTCAGTTGAAGACAGCAGGTGAAACATTTAAGGACAAAAAAGGAATCATAACATTTGAATCTGTCTAGAGGAACTTTGTTACAGTATTTCTAAAACATTTAGCAGAAGTGCTCACTTTCTGACATATTCGCATCACTGAAGCTGGTATTGATTTAAATTTTATGGAATGCCATTTGGCGAAATTACCTCATACTTTAGAGCAAGATCTAAGCTGGCACAATAAGACATACAGCAACTTGTATTTTTGTAATTGCAGTGCAGCTTATATGTCTACCTTCCATATTCATCATAAAGTACACAGCTTTGATCATGGCATCCTCCATGCTCCATTCTCTCTCTCCATGCTGTTGGCTGGCTAACATCCCTGCCGAGTTCCTAGTGATAATGTGAGTGCATCCATGAAAAAGGTTGAAACAGTATTCTGTAAATCAGACCTACTCTGTTCAAAAGCCCCCACAGAAAAGATTCTTTTGACTCTCCATGCTTCAGGTCTTCAAAAACAGATTGAAATGTAAACCAGTTTTCGAAAATGAGGTCATTGACTGATGAAGTTCCCCTGAAATTAGCTGTTAATCTCTGTGACTGGATCAAAGTCAGTGAGTCAAGAACTGAATTACTTTGATTCATGAATGGATCGTTCAGGCCATTCAGCTGTAAACTAAATCATCCTGATGCTTATTGATGCTTTAAAGCTTGAGAAACACCTTCCACAAAAAAGATAGATAGTCATACACAGTGTAAAAAAACTATTTGTGTTGGAACAACATGAAGGAATTAAGTTAACGTATTAGTTTTTACAAATTTAAGTGGATTGAACATAAAACCACTAAGTTGCCCCCCAAAACACTCAAGAATTGTGTTGTTTCAGCTCACTTTAAATAAGTTGTTTGAACAAACATCAAATATAATTTTTTTGAGTGCAGGTTTGAAGCAACACGAAGGTAAATGAATAATATCGCAATTCAAATATTTGTTGAGGGTCAACTAGTCCTTTAAAAGCCATCAGCATTGGGTAAATGTGTGCCTCCTTTATTTTGTGCTTCTTTTATGCAGCAGTAACAGAAACAATGAGCCTAAGACTTTAACCTTTCCTCCTCTGTAATGGGGTGTGCAGTGTTTACTGCCTGCTGGTTGGGTTGTTTTTGCCAAGTCCATTTGGAGAATGGGCAATGGAATCAATGATAAAAGCAATGTACGTGTGATGGTGTGCACACACAAACAGAAATCGTTTGGAGACCAGACCCCCGCTGAGCTATGAGCATTACTGTGGCCATTGAGTTTCACTGGTCGGAGGAACTGACCGATTCTGGGAGGAGAGTGTGTGAGATGAAGGATGGTGAGAGCAGAGGTGGCATACGAATACCAGTGTGTGTGTGTGTGTGTGTGTGTGTGTGTGTGTGTGTGTGTGTGTG
>CAIGQW010012753.1:1106817-1119342 GCA_903798125.1 Danio choprae | reverse complement strand
CATACATATACATATACTAAACAGTGACAAAAGTCACTTCTTGAAGATATACCACTGATATAAACATTCAAAGTGCACAGTTTGTAACTTCCACCTAAATGGATAAATGTTTTTTTTTTCCATGTCACTTCATACTTCAGTTTCTCATCAAATCTTGACCAATCAAAAGCTCTCTATATCTGACATGTTCTGCCTACTTCAAGACACTTCTCATCACTCGGACACTGTTCTCCTGCATTTGCTTTTAAAAACACTATTGGTTGGCTTTAGGTAAGGGTTTGCTAGGTGATCTTTACAACAAGCCCCCACTTTCTCGTGGAAATGTACAAGAAACACAAGTATCTGGAAAAAAGTACTTTTAGTAACATGTTTCAGATTAGCAAAAATGTAGACTGTGTCCACTAGTGGATTTGTCACCTGAAACGTGCAACAAAATGTACCTGGAGCAACATATTTCGAATTTTGCAAAAATGTAGTCTGAGGGATGTATTTGTATCTGTCTCTCTCTGTTTGAAAAAGGATACATCAGCAAGAAAGAATGAAATAAAAGTCTGACTGAGAATAAGGATTAAGAATAATTTCATCATTGAAATTTATGCGATAAAGTTGAGAAACATTTTGAGAAGTGTTAATTAAAGTTTAGAAGAATATTCTTGAATAACATCTTTGATTTTGTTTGTCGTAATTATATCACATTTTTCCTTTTAGTATTTACTCCATTCTCTTTTTTGTTAACAACTGTTTATTGAATTTTCTTTAAGAAAAAGCAACGTTAAACAACTCCAACCTTAAAATAATTATAAATAAACAATAATAAAAATAAACATACTTGTAGTAACAGAAAAAGAAATAACAAAACGTTTCACAAAGATTTTTAAAAAGATGACACAACATTCAAAACAGAATACCATATATATACATTTACAGTTTTGGCATTAGACTCATGTATACTGTAAGAGAAGTTAAGAGTTATAACTTCTTATAAGCATTAGCATTGATGTAATGTCCAACAAATACCCAGTCCAGACTTCATTCTCAAAATATGAATATTTTATTTTAATGTTGTGATGTCATTAGGAAATGTTATGATTATTTTTCTAGTTGATTTATTTATTTATTTATTTATTTACTATAGTTAGTTAACAACCAACAGTCTTTTAAAAGCAGTATTAAAAACAATAATGTCTCTATATTTGTTGTAAACTAACCTATTACATATAGTTCATAATCTTTATTTAAGCAACACTCTGCTTTAAACGCCAGTTAAGCTTTATCAACAGCATATTGACAGTAATGCACTTACAGTCAAAGTGCAGCGTTTGTTTGCCAATAGAAGCAGAAGCCATTATAATTGCATAACTCTCGATACATTGTTTACGGCTGCCGTTGCTCTATAGTAGCTTACCTTGTATTTAACCCAGAATAATCCTTTAATGTGCTAATCCGGTCACATTAGATCTTTAAATATAAAAAACTAACAAGGATTATAGGTGCATCGCTCAGGGTAATGAGCTTTGTCTCCTCTAAGAAGAAACTCTGAGTTGCGCTACTGCTGCATTATGATAGCAGACACAGGGTAAAGACTGGTAATGTGATACTGGGCTCTTAAGGAGAAGAATGTCTGCCTGCTAGAATAACCTGTGTAGAGGCAGTCACTATGGGGGATTTCACTGCAATCTGGCCGGATGTGATCCGAGAGACTGATGTAAACCACATCCAGAGGTATAGAGGAGATCATAGAGAAGATACTGTATGGTGCTATTGGTATCCCTTTCGGATTCCTGTTTATCTGTAGAGTGTGACAAAGCTGAGAGGAAGCTGTTGTTGTTAAGTATCTCAGGTGATAAGCAAAAGATTTAAAGCCCACAAGGGAGATCATCGTACCTGTGAGTGAGATTTCTCTAGGGAATAAATGTTTCCTAAAGAAAGTTTTCATGCTCCGGGGAGTTTTTCCATCTCAGGTAGCTGAATGAACTGCAGAAATTTGACAGAATACTTTGTTTAAAAATGTTACAGATTCCAAGGACTGACTTTGAATTGTGCTTTTATAGTGAACAATTCAAAAGCAGTTGTGTTTTGTATTTTCGAATTTGCATCTATTGAAGACATCTACAAAAAAGAAAAGATTTTTTTTCCTAATCAGTATTATTTTTACTTTTATTATTTATTTATTTATTTTTTTACAGTATTTGCTCTTATTTTCCAAAATACCTCAAATTACCCTTTAAACTTAATTGGATTAAGTTTACTTGAGTTAAATGATATGATTAATGTACTTGAGATTCCGAATATGCATGGAAAAGTTAAATTGAATTTATGATTTTTAGTTTCAGTAAAATGTCGTTTCTGTTTTATTCTGATGACAAATTGAAATAAAAGACATTGACATTTATGGGATCAGTAAAACATATATTTTTTGTTTTATTCTGATGTCATTTCTTCCTAATTAAAAAAGATGTTGACATATAAAAGTTTTTTTTTTGTGCACAAAATAAAAAAGGAAACAAGGCTAGAAATGTCAATATTTGTATTTAACATTTGGAAGAAATGTTCTCAGACCTTAATAGAAAAAAACTATTTTATTATTTTTCCCCCATACCTATATATTAAGTGAATTCCATTTTTAAGTGGAACTTGCAGTGAGCGCTCTGACGACTGAGCAAAGGGCATCACTATTTTTTTTAATCTATTTGTCTCAACATTCATTTATTCATTCATTTTCCTTTGGCTTAGTCTCTTTATTCATCAGGGGTCGCCAACTTATCCAGTTGAACCGCCAACTTATCCAGCATATGTCTTATCCAGCATATGTAACAGCGGTTGCCCTTCCAGCTGCAACCCAGTACTGGGAAACATCCATACATACACATACACTACGGCCAATTTAGTTTATTAAATTCACTTATACCGCATGTCTTTGACCGTGGGGGAAACCGGAGCACCCGGAGGAAACCCACACGAACATGGGGAGAACATGCAAACTCCACACAGAAATGCCACTCCACAGAAATTTGCATTGCCTTGAAACTGTAGCTCATGGCAGGGAATTTTCTTGTACCATAGCAAGCAAACACCACATGCAAATGTGTCTTTAATCCATATTTATTTTGCTACTGAAGTAAGGGAATGAATAAGTAATAACTAAATAATCAGCACATCAATAAATCCATCTGTCATAATCAATTCCCCCAACCTCATGGGAACAAATGATGATGTAGTGGCTTAAAAGTGGTCAAATCTATTATATATTGAGATGGATGTCAACCTGTGTATCAGTTTGATAAATATAAAAGGCTCCTGATGTAGCAAAAAAAATATGATGGGAACAGAATGTGATGGCGAGCGATCCAGCTGTTGAAATCTGTTCCCTCACCCCCATGGAGAGACATGGTGTAGTGGCTTAGATGTAGTTTTCAGTCTTGTATTGGCATGGATCTTAACCAGCATCTGTTTGATATGAGTTGGAATGTTCTTAAAGGAAAAACATGAGGGAAACTTATTCGAATGATACAAAATGAATGCTTAAAGGTGTGCCATAGAGTGCCATAGAGTGCATTGATTGAATGTTAAATTGTTCTCTGGTATCTACAAAGTAGGTATGTGGCTTAGGTAGTTTTAATAATTCTCCAGAAATGGCTTTATATTCTCATTTATAACCACAGGAATGATATAGACTTCTAGAATAAAACGTTTGGTTTTTGACCATATTTGGAGAGGTTGTGATTATTAAGGAGATCTTCTTTGACACAACATAAATGTGCATTAAACACGTATGCACATGTTTGTTGCCTTATTACAAACGTGCATACGTGTTCAATATACATTTATGCAGTGTCAAATAAGATCTCATTAATAATCACAACCTCTCCAAATATGGTCAAAAACCAAAGGTTTTATTCTAGAAATCTATATCATTCCTGTGGTTATAAATGAGAATATAAAGCCATTTCTGGAGAATTATTAAAATGTTTTATAACATTTATGCAGTGTCACGACCTCTCCAAATATGGTCAAAAACCAAGCTTATTATTAATGAGATCTTCTTTGACACAGCATAAATGTGCATTGAACATGTATGCACATGTTTGTTGCCTCATTACAAACATATGCAGCAAGTTTCACAATATACATGTTAAATTAACAAAAGATACATTTAAACAGACCTTATGCCTCTTCAGGGTAGCGCTGAATACATTTATAATTCGTATAACCTGCTTCTCAGAATTGCTCCTTGCTTCTCCCATTTTCAAAATAAGAGCCTCACATACAGAGTATGTTTGATAAAAGCTTTGATAGATAAATAAGGACAAATTATTATTGTTGTAATCCTGTGGTGTCCATATTAATGATCTGTGTTTCGTTTTGAGTGGGCTGTTTTTCCACCACGATTTTACACAATTTGCTTGAGAGTGAGGAGACAATGGTTGGCTCAAAGTATTTCATTTTCATGTAGTCAAATCTTTTAACCTGTTTCTACTGAGCAGTACAGTTCAGTACAGTGCGCTTTTTTTGTCCGTTTACACTGTCAAAGGTACCAAAAAAGCAAACCGTACCTTACAACTTTTTGGGTACCCTTTCCAGCACAACAAAATAGTACCAAATGGGTGGAGCTAGACGCACAGCTAAATACTGTTGGCTTACAGAGAATCGTGACTGGTGCATCCAAAGTGCCAGGTGAATGAAAACACAGAAAGCGCCATTTTTAACAGATACTAAGAGCTCAAGCAAAAACAAACCTTGTCGTCTTCTTGTGACAAACTGAACTGAATCTGCTGTGTGTCCTCTATTATTGTTTATTGCCTGTGGAAAGTGTGAGTGGTTCACTTTCTTTATTTGCGTGTGTTTGCCTAGCATTTACTTTTACTGTATTTTACTTTTTAACAAAAGGTTACAGGCACTGGTATAGAATAAATATGCAGATGAGAGGTTTGTACTGATTGTACATTATTTTTGAACACAAAATTTATGTTTGGGGTATTTTTTCTGTAATTGGTAACATTTTGGACACTGTAAGGGTCTATCTGTATTCATATATATATATATATATATATATATATATATATATATTGATATATATATTGATATATATATATATTGATATATATATATATTGATATAATTACAATCGTTTAGCATTGATCTGCTGCTATATAATCAAATCCTGTTCATAGAAAGGTTTATACAGAAGTCTAAAATGCTTTTCATTATGGAAAGAGAACATTATGGAAACCCAAGAACAAACTGGTGTGACATCTTTTAGTACAAAATCAGGTCAAAATGAAGTTTGTATTGAATTCATTTTAAATAGCCAGAGAGATTTTCAGATACATACAATTGAACTGTTGGGATGTCAATAAAAATATTAAGAGAAAAGCAACCTAAACCTGAACAAAAAACAAAACCAAAACAAAGTTTATTTCATCAAAACAGCATGCCATGGTACATTTATAAGAATTCAAAGAACCAATTGGTATGCTGTTATTTCAGAATTTTAAACTTTCAGGCAATTTGTTTGAAGTAAGTTTTCAAATGTATATTATCCAATGCTATCTTAAAATATCCAACAATCCTGAATTGTATTATGTGGAAAATAGAAGTCTTTCGCCTTCACTTAGTATGCTTGGTTAAATAAGTCAAAATATCTTACACATCTTACATATCTTACACTCATAAAATCGTACACAATATGGCGTCTGAAATAAATGTGTATCTTTTTTAGACAACTGAAGATAAGACAAAAGTAATTAAGAGCAGCGTTTGTTTGTAATGCAAAATAACCAAGTAACCCTTCAGTCTCAAGCTTTCATCCCCTCCTCTCTATCTTCTTTCTATCTATCTTTTATTTCCTCTCTTGTTCTCTCACTCCAGGCTTTACTTACAGAGCTGCTTTGATTTCGTGACTTTTAATCATCAGTGAATCTGGAGCACGCAGTATTTCAGCCCTGATCCGGCTGTCCTTCTATCCTCTTTTTCACTCCTTATTCCTCTCATCTCTTTGCCTCTTAAGTTCAGTAAAGTTAAGATGTGGACCTGCTGCAGGAGTAGATCCATGCTCTGCCTCTCTACTGCACAGGCTGACAGCCAAAAATGGGTCCGTCTTAAGCAATGATACCTGCATGCCGGCAGGGTGGTGTGATGTGTGTGAGAAGAGATGTACAGAGGCATGTTTGGAGCAATCTGCTTCTCTTTTCCAGTCTCCTGGGCACAGAGCTGATGTGTCCCCAACACCCTTTGAATTATGGGTCGTGTTTGAAGTGTCAAGCCAGATCCCTGACATCGTATGATTAATATAAACCCTCTCCCTTCTGCACACACAAACCTCTCCTCCTTTCGTCACACACACACATCCTCATATCTCTCATTCTTTGAAGTTGTTACTGAGAGGTGGTGGATGATTTTGAGGGCAAGTGTTGAACCTGTCTGATCTTCTCAGGCTCGATTGGATCATAAAAGACATGGACTGCAGTCGTTCCCCCTACTGTCTACAACTGGGCATCAGTTTTTGCAGGATGAAAGTGTTTTTTGTGCCATAAGGCTGTGACACCACCAAGCCGATGGTCACCTTATGACTTGTTTGACATAAACTGAGAGCAGAAGGTCTGAACTCCCTTGCAGTTTTTATTGGCTTTAAATGGAATGCAGTCATGTAAAGCGACGAATCGCAATTTTTTAAAAATCTGGGTCTTGTGAGAGTAGATGTCTCTTCAATATCAGATCAATGTGCTACCAATAAATCATCATTAGTAAATAAAAGTCTGTGCTGTGAACTTCATGTTTTTAAAATTCAGTTTTTAGTTGATCCTGATAAGCGTTCATTGTCACCTTTTGTAAACAAGATGTCTTTCTTCCATGAAGTGGAATTGAGTGTTAAAGGTGTACTTACAGTAGATGCTCATTCCGGCCCTCTCTGTGGCTTTATCAGGAATAGGTGGTAGCGATCATATCTGAGGTAGCAAAACCAGCACACACCACACACAGCGCTTAGCTTTGCCTCACTCTACTGCTGACTCTTGTCTGTATGACTGATATGATGGAGTATTTAAAGCTGTTTCGGCGTACATTATGATGGCAAACTCTTAGATTGCATTGAACTGCCTATGGCGCATACAATTGTTGCGTATAATTTGTCATTGCTTGAGATTGCAGCCCAGCATTATCAGTACAGTGTATTCAAACAAAAATTTACAGTATACATATGAAAAGTGATACAGCCTGATTTAACAATTGCTCAGCTGCACAGTCTCAGTCTCTGCATTTGAGAGGATGATGATCTGCTTCTAAACATCAGTGAACTAAAGCTGGCATTTATTAACAATAACCAACGAAACAAACAAGATATACTCAGACAGGTTATAACAAACTACCTGCATGTTTTCTTTTGAACTTTTCTGACCTGACAGACACAGCAGAAACTAAACACAAAAATCCACAAGTGAAAATCTAATGTCACCTTTAGTACACAAGAGTCAAATGTCTCCTTGCGGTACAATTGAACAATTAAGATGATGAATCAAAATGTTTTGAAACATTAAAAACATAAAAGTGTTTCCCATTCTGAGTGCCTTATGCATCCAGTGTGCATCAGAAGTGACTTCTGAGACTGAAACCATTGAGTGTCTGTTGAGTTTTTGAAGTGTATTTTTGACTGAGACCACTAGTTTGAACCTCACTGACCGCGTTTTGGTTTGTGGAGCATGTTTAGTTAGCATTGGGCAATCAGTGAGACAGATCACTTTGATTGCCTTCTCAGCTTAGCAAACCAGTGGACGAGAAGAAAAGCAAATTGATGAAAGTGAGCAAACATGAAGAGGGCAGATATTGAATTGTAGATGTAATTTTACCTGAGTATTCTAGCACATTAATAGTAAAATAGTAGAATAGTAAGTGATGATTAGTAAGCGATGATTATGTTCAAATATGGCAGTGCTGCTAACTTCAGTCCTAGTTTCAGTTCTTTTTAAATTCTGAATATATACTACTCCCACATGCTAGACAGTTATTTCCTCTCACATAGATTCAGAACAGACACTAAATTTGATCTTGACTATAGTTGTTTGGCCCAGATCCATGCACCGTAAGATGACAAAAATGTCAGCTTCTAGTTCTTTGGTGTCTTTTTGGTGTCCTGTGTTCTTCGATCTCATAGGTGGCCTTCTCATTTAGACCATCTGATCTCTGACCCTCTACTTCAATGTTGTAGGAGACAAACCTAACTTCACTTTGGCCAATCTTCTTGCACTTTTCCTAACAGAAAATGCTTGCTCAACAGGGCTCGGATCCAATAATGAATACTAATGTTGATATCATTATATGCTGGATGCCTTATTCTGTCTGCGCTCGACGACAGGGTGAGTAATGTGCGTCGTAGCTTAACTGCTGCATTCATTACCATGCGATCGGCTGCGGTCCCTACCCATGCAATGTGTTAGGTAGTCTTTGATGTATTCTGATCTTTTCTATAATTGGGGGGGTCCCCCAATCTTTCATCCATCCATGCAAACTCGGTCAAGTCCAAACACCCCAGCGGGCTTTAATAATTAATGTGGCTGTTTACGTGCCGATCTTTTGTGTCTGGTTCCTTTGATAGTAAAGCCTTTGATGAGAATACGACGCTTTCTGGTTCCCAAACTGACTTTTGCTTCCTCTATCTGTCTCTCCAGTGTCATCTCTATTGCTTCGGGAGCGTATTTATATAACTAGGTTTTCCTGACCCGTTATTGGGTTTTGAGGTCTCTAAAATGCCATCTCTCTATCAATGGTTGTGTCTTCGCTAACTCTAACAAAGCACAAGGAACTTCCTTTATAAAAAACACCCGAATCCTCAGCTGCCATACGAATCCACATCACCCTACACAAAGTCTTTATTAAGGAGAAATCTAGGATCTCCATCTCTGTTTCTTCTTCCTGGTGGGGTGCCATTAGTAATACATCGGAAGAAGGCCTTGAAGAATTGAAAGCGACAGGGCAGAAAAAGAAAAGACGAATGAAGGAGTGTGAACAAAACAGGGGGTATAGAATGTGAGGGCTGCACTGAAACGGAGGAAGCAGGAATCTTTTTGAGATGAATGAAACATTTGAGTATGTACATCATAGAACAGACTTGAGAAGCGTATAAGAATGTTTTACAGGCAAAAAACGACAGTGAGATGTATATTAATTGATATTTAGATCACATTTTTCAAATGACCCCTAAAATTCCCTAATAATATATTAATCTAAATGCATAACCGTGCTGCTCCCTTTAAAGTTTCTGACACCATCTAGTGGACCTTGTCCCGTTGGATGAGATACAGTTTTTTAGATGATGGGGAAGGGGGGGATTGGTGTGAGAAAGGCCTAAATAAAGAATGCTAATGAGGAATTTAAATTATGAATGAGATTAGGAGGTTTCTCCAGACTTGACCGTGGTATTTCATAAACACACACACACACTCAAAATATAGTACAATCCCTCTTTTTATGTTTCTGTAATCCTCAGACATCACACAAATCCTTATTCCGTCCTCTCAGCTCCTACTCATCTGTCTGTAACACTGTTCGCCTCCTTCTGTACACTGCGAAATCCACAAACAAGAGCACTCATAGAAGAGCCCGGCATTTTCATTTATTAAAAAGCTTTCTGAATATTTTTAACCCTGCACCACAGCCTGACATAGAAAATAATAGATTTTTTTTTTCTGTGAGAAAAATGTATGAAACATTGTGGATGTTTAATTCTTTTGGATGTTTGAAAAATCTTGAATGTGTTATTTAGTTATTTACTGTACTTAATGTAATTTTGGTCGATAATTTATCAATTGTAATATTTGGAAGCTGATAAATACAGGTACGGTAGATACATTTATATCTTTATAAGATTTTTCTACACCCCATTACAAAAACAAAAGGCAAACAAATGCAGTGCACTGATTTCATTTTAGGTGGCATGGTGGCTCAGTGGTTAGCACTATTGCTTCACAACAAGAAGGTCGCTGGTTTGAGTCCCGGTTGGGCCAGTTGGCATTTCTGTGTGGAGTTGTTCTCACCATGTTAATGTGGGTTTCTTCCGGGTGCTCCAGTTACCCCCACAGTACAAGGACATGTGTTACAGGTGAATTGGATGAACTAAATTGGCTATGAGTGTGTGTGTGTGTGTGTGAATGTGAGAGTGTATGGGTATTTCCCAAGTATTTCCCAATACTGGGTTGTGGCTGGAAGGGCATCTGCTGCGTAAAACATATGCTGGAATAGTTGGCGATTCATTCCGCTGTGTTGACCCCTTATAAATAAGGGACTAAGCCAAGGGAAAGTGAATGAACGATTTTATTTTAAACCATCATCAAAGCAAAACTTCAAGATCTTCAGTAACATCTAGATTCACCTGTTCACAAAATCATTTACTAATTGTAATTTTGATGTCTACAGAAAAAGTTGTAACATCTTCACTTCCTTTCAATATTAACTCTTCTAAAGCATCTTGTAAAAGGTATTGAAACCCTCATGGCGAGTCTGTAATGGTTCAACGGGCAGAAATGATCCATAATTTATTGGTTTTAATAATATCAACCTAATTTTCTTTTTGGGCTGATAACAGAAACATTGAATATAAGCATGTATCTTCAGATACTGAAGATGACTACTCATATATTGTGCATCACTGATACACCAGGTTTTTATGGCTCATGTAGCATGATGGATTTGTGTGGTGATAGTATTTAAATGCCCTCTCCCATAAACAAAATGTCATAATTAAGTGTTCCTACCTTGTTTTTTTCCTATCTGCGTATGCATATTTTATAATTAACATGAACTGTATTGTTTATATAGATTACATTTTGTAAAATTTGATCATGTCATTCGCAATGCATCATGGGATTGTAGTTCTTTCCCTCATTAAATCTATTTTGGCAGCTATACCTTTGTCCTTCTGCCCACTATACTATAGTAAATGTATTATTCTGTATATTGTATAGTATTTACACTATTTTGTTAACGAATGCTATATGAACCAATTAACTGTAACTGTTAACAATTAACTGTAGTCTGTACTGTAGTAAACTGTGGTGTGTTGTAGTATAATACAGTTTGTTAATATTATAGTTGTTTTTTTACAATAGCGACTATAGAATTCCAGCAACAGATTAATTCAAGTACTTTGCTATACTATGGTTAAAAAAGCTATAGTATTTACTATAAGTTACTATAGTATGTTTTATGTTGTCCAACATTCTCCTTTGATTCAAATGTAAGTTGTATTAAAGTCGCATTGCGTAATGCACAATTTATCAAAATAAAAGCAGAGTTGTATGTCTTTTTAAGTAAAGTTCAAAAGACAAAACTGTGTCATGTTACGCTCCACAGGAACTGCTTCATGACTTATATAATGTCTGCTATCCTTTTAGATTCACTTGAACAAGCTGTTCTCCAAGGAAGCCTAAACTATTATTTCTTTGAACATTGCCTTGCATTTGCACTTAATCTTTCACTTTATTGCGCTTTCAACCTCTCTTTTGTCTCTCAGGTTTTGGCAACATGGCGGATGTACCTCATGGCCCCCAAGATACCAACCAAGGTACAGTAGGCAATTACGCACCACCTGTCTACTCCATCTCAAATCACCGCGGTAATCTAATTTAGCATGACTTATACATCACCATGCTCATTTTCTTCTCAGGTGGAGCAAACCTTCAACTTCCTGGAGATTCGGGCAATGAACACCCACCCAGAAAATCAGGTAGGAGAAGCATTTACAGGGCTCCGGTGTTTTAGCTTTTGTGTCCAGCTCCCCCCCCCCAACCCTCACCATCATTTTCTTCACTAAAGCGTGTTCTTTTCTTCACAGGTTGTCATAGAAACAGACAAGTCCACCTATTCGCTGAGGCTGCAGTCTAACGAGCACCTGGATCAGATGATTAACCACATCAACTTCTCTCTCTCTCGGATCTTCAACAACTCCATATATACGTAAGCGTCCCGAGAACTTCAAAGATTTGCTGTGGTCAGACTTTGACTTAAAGGGATAGTTCACTTACCCTTTACTTGTTTCAAGCCTTTATGTGTTTTGTTATTCTGTTGAACCCATAAGAAGATATTCTAGCTGGAAACCTGTAGCCATTGACTTCCATAGTATTGGTTTTTCCTTTTATGGAAGTCAGTGGTTACAGGTTTTCAGCTTTCTTCAAAATATCTTTTTATCATTTGTGGTCAACAGAATAAAGAAACTCACAAAGGTTTGGAACCATTTGAGGGTGTGTAAATATATATTTCTTTGGGTGAACTATCTATTAACACAGCATTAAAAGTTCACATTACAGGTTATTTTGGTGAAGAACCACCCACTCACATTGAATTAAACTGCCTGACTGTCACTTAGCTTTGTTTTTAGATCACACTTCAAACTACTATAATATCACTATAATAGACTGCTGTTGAGAAAATGAAGAAAATGAATGGTTTGGCTATGAGCTATGGACTTACAAAATCCAAAGCTAAGTGCTTCTATAATATAATATAATATAATATAATATAATATAATATAATATAATA
>CAIGQW010012753.1:1057967-1091775 GCA_903798125.1 Danio choprae | reverse complement strand
GCACTAACATCTATAGTAGATATGGCTCGATACCATAATTTTGTATTTGGTAAGATACCAGAATGTAATACCTCTGTATCGATATTAAATTGATACCCTAAGTGACAAATAACCAGCCTCAATTGTAGAATTTAAATAATAATATATTTTTAAATAATAATAATAAAAAATACTTCAATTTTTTCTTCATATATTAATACCTGGGTATCAAGCTTACAAAATATGTTACATTTTGATAAAAATACGGAAGCTAAACACATTATTGTAAACATATGTAGTTCATTTATCATCTGGAATTAATTTGAAATAGATTAGGAATTTCTGTACCACTGTTATGTCAGCTTACCTAATAAATAGTAACAAAGGTTTCTTTACTGTTAATTGTATTCTAACAGTCAAGATTCAAAATCACTTGCTCATCCAGATCTTTTCTGTGAGTTTAGAGATCATAGGTGAGTGCATTATTTGTCTCTCAAAACTCCAATGAAATAATCTATTATTCACCACTGATCAACATTGCTTCACAAAAACTTGACAAAAGAATGACAATGGATCACAAATTATGAAGTACTTCCTCCTACAGGTGAACTTTGGAACTGCAACATGTACCGAAAGTAGCAAATTGAGCAAAATTATGATATCGAAGCTTTTAAATTATAAAATGTACTGGTATTTTTTCAGGACCGGTATACTGCGCATCTCTAATCCATAGGAAAAAAAATACTATGGAGGTCAATGGTTATCTGTTATATTTTTTTGTGTTCGACAGAAGAAAGAAACTCATATAGGTTTGGAACCACTTGAGGTTGAGTAAATGGGGAGAGCTTTTTTATTTTTGAATGAAACTATCCCTTTAAAAAAAATACATTTCCAAAATGAAATTTTATCACTCGCACACTATCCTTCGGCTTAATCCCTGATTTATCAGGGGTCGCCACAGTAAAATGAACCGCCAATTACTCTGGCATATGTTTTATTCAGCAAATGCCCTTCACACTCTCTCATTTACACACACATTCATTCGCTATGACCAATTTAGTTGACCTAAATCAACAGCGCTAACCACTGAGCCACCGTGCCACCCCTCAAATTTAATCAACAGTTCTAAAAAAACATTTTCTTCTTTGTGTTTTAATATTTAAAAAGCGAAAGAACCTTTATTCAGCTGTAAAGAAGCTTTTGCAGAATGTAAATTTTTCATGGAACTATCGATGCGAGTAAATAAGAGTGCATTTTTAAAAATGTACCGTCAGTAAAAACTGAATTTACTCATCAAAATATAAACTACAGCAACTGTGAAAGCAAAACCGAGGACTAGCGGATCATGAAAGGTTGCGCCGGTTAACATTTTGATGAGTAAATTCCTCCTTTTAGAGAGCGCGCTGGGATGTTTTTGTTACTCCCTGGTGAGAAAGCATACTGGCTGAATTCACTGGCAAGCTGCCACCGAACAGAGTTAGCAGAACTGTCTTTTGTCTCACGCTACTAAAAGCAATCACTAGTGTTTTCTTCATGTGTTTAGAAACAAAACGAAAATCCACTGTGCTTACAGACTATCGTGTGTATGTCGCTGTGGTTTAGTGGTGGAGTCCAGAAGTTTGAGACCACATTGAAATTCAGTGATTCAAAATCTAATGTAAGCCTAGAAATAGACAGAAAGGTTTAGGGTTGAAAATGAAAACCAAGTCACTAATCAAATATGTGTATATAGTACTTGTGACACTCATGTAAACAATTTTTTTTTGCGCCAATGGAATTCTAGATGCTTCTTTTATAATTCTCAAGTCAACATGTCAGGTTATAAACAATCTTGTGGAAGTCACTCAACCAAATACTTTTTTTTTCTTTTTAACTCAATTTGCATGCAGAGCATTTCACACACAAAAAAGTAATTTATAAAAATAATTAATAAGTAAAAACAAGTGCTTTTAGTTCACTGTGTGATTCAGCCTCTTCTTGTACTTTTTTGCAGGTGTCACTTCTCTTTCGCAGGCCTTGTGCTCCAGCGATGACTACTCCAACTCTCTTCTTCATCTGGATCTGAGTAAGAACCCTGGCATTCTGTCTGGAGAAGATGCAACGGTTAGAACTTGCCTTTATTTCAATTTTACGTTCAGTGTTCTTAAATGAAGCTAGTTACATTTACTTTAGTTGAAGAGGCAGTGTGGTGATTAGTGCAGTATTGGAAAAAGCAACATACTGTAAGTTTAACTGTATTTTCCCTAGCTACTAATAGTTTCAAATAGTTAAATGTTGGTGCTGTTATCACTAGTGCGTTTTGGTTTTATAATGAATATGTTTATAATGAATTTGTTACGTTCCTCACTACACTAACCTGCAAAAATGGAGTGTCTTGAAAACGCTAAAGGCACCATGTTAGCTTGAAAATGGTGGGGTTTTGTATTTGTCAACACAGGCTTATTGAGAAAATGTGCTCAGGGATACATTATTGAGAACCGAGAAATATGTGCTTGTAGGTACATATGACTGCATTTTGAGCATAAAACGAATGCTACGGTGCAGTGCTTACCTCCGTATGGTTGGCGTGACTGGTTTGCTCGGTAGCTCACCACAAATGGTGTCAGACTTGGGATGCGCTGTGGAGCAGACTGGGGTTCAAGTCCGAAGAGGATTTTCTCTTCTAGTTTACTTTTAAAAACACTGTTGGTTGGGTTTAGGGAAGGGGGTGGGTGGGTCAGTTGATATCAAGCTGATATATTATGCCAACTGGCTTATAGTACAAACGAAATTAAAACTAACCATATGATTTTGTTAGCTAACATTGCCAGTTTTGTGGTGAACAATTCATCTGTGCATGTCATTAAGAAAAAAAATTGTTTACCCTTTGTAATCTAAAATTAAAATCTGAAAATGTTCTTCCTGTTTTTTTGGGGGTTTTTTTCAGTTAAATTCTCAGATTAGGTGATTTTGAGGTACTGGGCATGGCTAACATACTTAACCATGCCGCTCCAACTGTCAGTCTTGACAACAAACAGAAATGGTGAGGAGAAAGTGTCTGTTAGGTTGTAATAACTCTCCTAAAACCTGTTTCCTGATCTTTCTGAATGAAATGTCTACTTTACTACATACAGTCAGTTCGCAGCAGAAAAAATAAGCCACGCCCACTGTTTTCTCATTTAATGTTCTGTTTCTCTAGGAACTGCATCACAATATGAAAAAAAAATATATATATAGCTGCTTCCGGTTCATGTGGACTTTAAGGACGTTAAGATATGCAGAAAAGTACATAGCGGCCTCTGGTGGATATACGAGAAATGGCCCATATGGGAAAACATGCCCCAGTAAGGGGTTTGAGATTGTCAAAAATGTACATGACTGCCTCCAGTTGGTTTGTGAAAACAAAAACTGCAGCAAGACGAATCTCCCGGTATATATTTCTGGGTTCTCAAAAAATTTATCCCTCTGCACATAATTCCAATGAACCTGGGATGGTATATGTTCACTGTCTGAAGTAGGCAAGTTGCACTATACGGTAGGTCAGTAAGCACAAGGCTGTTCCAAAAAAAAATCATACATTATGTCTTTAAAAGAAAAAAAGATTTCCTTAAATATAAGCTTCTTTGGTTTACCTTGTTGTGTTGCGGAAATGTGAGTGAGTAGTGAAAACTCAGAACAGAGATTTTTAGATTAACTTTTAGTGGAATGGATTTGACTGATGGTGCTCTGAGAACTGAACAGACATATGTGCTGAGTTCTTAGAATAAAGAGGGTCTAATGTTACTGGTCCTAAAAAGTGGGGGGTCTTGTCCCACCCACATACAATGTTTCTGATGCCCATGGTTCAGTCTACAGGTATGCTTGAGAACTTGACAACCAAAATAGCATTAGCAGATTGCAGGATGTGCTTGGGGTGTTGTGTTTCTTTACATAGTGACATTGCCAACTATTGGTCACACTTGTAGTGATTTTTAGTCATCTGTGTGAAGGGTAGTCATCTGTATGGAAACAATTCAAATAATGAATATGAGAAACATTTCCATTTTTGGTACATTATTGTCATATAAATGCACCCACTGTGATGAACAGCAGCGTTAACAATAAATATCTATGCACAAAAACAGAAGGTGTGACTTCTGTGTGGTAAATCAGCTGAATAGGTGATTCATTCATAGATGTTTTACACAATCCTTAAATGTCGGTCTAATATGATGATTAGAATATGCTTTAGAAACTTTTAATCTTATCAGTGGTGAAAACAATTTCTGATGGTTAATTTTTTTGGAAACCATGATATATGTAAGTATTACAGTTTGAATTTTTTTGTAAGAATAAATTGTTATTTTATTCAGCAATAATGTATTATATTTCAATTATGTCATTTAATGTTACAAAATATTTGAATGTCAAATACAGTAAGTGGCATATCTCTATTTCCACAGAAAAAAAATCCAGGTATTCAAATGAAATGGAATATATACATATACAGTATTCCTTCCTTGAGATCCCACAAGATTTTTGTGCTTTTGCTTCATTTGTGAGGAGAAACACTCACAAGCTGAAAATAAGTGTACACTCATACATAGAGAGGCACAGGTATAACACACACACACACACAAAGCACTATTAACAGTCTCAATCCTCCTCTGCGTTGCAGAATCTGTACCTGTTTCTGGCACAGCCGAACTGCCTGGTGCATTTGGATCTGTCAGGCACTGACTGTACCGTCGACTCTGTGAGTTTGACAACACGTCTCATCCTTCTGAATTTGTTATTACCAAACCCGCTTTTTACTCACCATGATTTATGTCATTGCACCAGGAACGCGAGACAACAATTTATCTCTGATTTCATATTGATATTTCTGTCAAATTTAATGGTCCTAGATTGCAAAATTATATTAATGCCCATCATTCTTCTGCTCTCTGTTTTTCTGCATTTCCTTTCAGTTATTTGGAGCTCTGCTGCGGGGCTGCTGTGCCGATCTCTCCTATTTGAACCTGTCGAAAAACTCCTTCTCTCACAGGTGAGCTAAACTGCCTCCCACAGGCTCTCGCATGATAATCTGCCACTTCTCAGTGAGCTTCACAGGTGAGTTAAAGCTCAACCACACACACACACACACACACACACACACACACACACACACACACACACCAGCAGCAGTCAGTGTGACTCAGCTCAGGGAGATCCATTCAGGGCGCTTTTCTGCTCTTTGCATGAGTTTGACAATAAAAGGTAGAATCCTGCTGGAAAGTATTGTCTAAGTACACTGAAATGCAATTGTATTCAGTATTTTGTCTTGTTTTTCCAGTTGCAACAACAAAACTTTGTCAAAGTTATGGTATGCGAGAAGCAAAGATATTTTTGAAGATATTAAAGGGATAACTCACCAACCATTTACTTACACTTGTGTGGTTCATCCTTAATGTTGTTATAGCCAAAACTTCTATAAACTTCTGGAACTTCTATAATAGAAAAAATAAGGATTATAGAAGTCAATGACTACCAGTTTACAAGTTAAAATATCCACCTTTTTTCAAAAGAAGAAATAAAATTAGAAAGGTTTAGAAGAAGATTTGTGAAAGATTCTTTATTTTTGGTTTGACTATCCCTTTAAGACTTTTTATTGAAGTTTAGTTTTCTCAGGCTAAAATGAAACTAAGGGGTGGCGCAGTGGGTAGCACAATCGCCTCACAGCAAGAAGGTCACTGGTTCGAGCCTCCGCTGGGTCAGTTTGCATTTCTGTGTGGCGTTTGCATGTTCTCCCCGTGTTCGCATGGGTTTCCTCCGGGTGCTCCGGTTTCCCCCCACAAGTCCAAAGACATGCGGTACAGCTAAATTGGTTAAGCTAAATTGTCCACAGTGTATGTGTGTGAACAAGTGTGTATGAATGTTTCCCAGTGATGGGTTGCAGCTGGAAGGGCATCCGGAGCGTAAGTTGATGGTTCATTCCGTTGTGGTGACCCCAGATTAATAAAGGGACTAAGCCGAAAAGAAAATGAATGAATGAATGAATGAAAATGAAACTAGGCATAAATCATAAAAGAATTAAAAAATAAAAATGACAATTAAAAACATAAAAATGAAAATTTGTCAGCTTAAAACAAGAAAAAACAAATTGCCAGTACTGCAGAATGAAGATATAAATGAACTTTTCAATGCATGAATTGTTCAATATCAAATGATGATATTAAATAAGTTTTGTTTTAGTAAAATTGTATTTAATTATTAGGTCTTTCTTTTTACATTTTAGCTTTCCTTTATTTTCAGTGTAATATTAACTAATTTAGTAACTGTTCACCTGAAGTGGTCACCACGCATCAGAGGATTGTTTTTGTTAATTATACACAATTCTGTTTCCATGATGTTTCCATGCATAGTTACTGGAAAACCAAGTGTTTTATAAAAATAAGCTTGCTGGTTTGTCAAAGGTAGTCTGGCAGATTACATAAGATTATATAAGACTAGTAAACTCAACATGTCTCTTTATATTGTCCTGACCCACCATCAACACATACTTGCACTTATTAGTAACCATAAACGACAGCTTTCATCAACTAGATTCAACTCCCATCAGAAGCTGATTAAGTGGTTTTGAAAAGTGCCTGAAGAGATGCATTATAAGTTGAACTGAAACATTAGTGTGCAGAGAAAGCTGATGGACCTGCGTGATGTACATATTGTAATAAAGCTTATAACAGTAGCAGATAAAAACATGGTTCCATGTGACAAAACCTTCTTTATAACTGAGCGAAAATGTCAATTGAAAAAGCAGGTTATAGATTAAGTTAATAATTTTTTTTTGTTTTTTGTTTTTATTAGTAGTATAACAATACTCTTAAGCTGTTATGAAGGTTTACACCAGAAGTCTGTCTATGAGAGAAGCTGTAGGCTGAGGAGATAAAAAAAACAACCCATGATCAATCTTGCTGCCTGACTCTCTAAACCCGACCAGCAATTCCATCTCTCCTCTCGGCACGTTAACGGCATTATGAGAAACTCTCTGAAAAATGAGGCTAATTTTACCCAAACTTAGTGTTCAGATTTGAAGGTTTCTTCATCCTTTGCAATTCCTGCGAATGTGTTTGTTCTTAATTGCATTTGAATTTAGCAGGGAGGACGTTTTGAAGATGATTGGCTGTTTGAAGATTGAAACAATCTCTTTGTTGGCTTTTTTGAGATTGAAAAACTAGTTTACATATAGAACTCAATTCTGGGCAGTGCAACATTGTTCAGCTAAGGGCTGTTTACATGTTACATCACTTTTGTTATTAATTTACTTGACAATGGTGTTTGAGGGTCTGACAACACCAACATGTATAAAGAACTGCTCATGTAACCACACTAATTATAAAGTTTTAATAATAATTTTAGTAGGACTGCCCCTTAATATTCGACTAAATGCAAGTTGACCAATAAATAATTAACTAATGGCATTAGTCATTCATTCATTCATTCATTCATTTTCATTTCGGCTTAGTCCCTTTATTAATCTGGGGTCGCCACAGCGGAATGAACCGCCAGCATATGTTTTACGCAGCGGATGCCCTTCCAGCTGCAACCCATCTCTGGGAAACATCCATACACACCCATTCACACTCATACATTACGGACAATATACCTTACCCAATTCACCTATACTGCATGTCTTTGGACTTGTGGGGGAAACCGGAGCACCCGGAGGAAACCCACGCCAACACAGGGAGAACATGCAAACTCCACACAGAAACGCCAACTGACACAGCCGAGGCTCGAACCAGCGACCTTCTTGTTGTGAGGCGAACGTGCTATCCACTGCGCCTCCCGTGAGGCCCCTAATGGCATTAGTCGACTAGTAAAATATTTAATCTGGGTCGTCCTAAACTGTAAATACCCAATGATATTTTTATTTTATTTATTTTATTTTATTTTATTTTATTTTATTTTATTTTATTTTACTTTATTTTATTATTTTTATTATTGTTATTTATTATTATGATTCTTATTTTTTATTAATATTTATTTTATTTTATTTTATTTAAGCTGATGTATGATAAAAACATTGACAGCCAATGAGAATCCACTAGAGCAGGGGTGCCCAAACTCGTTCCTGGAGGGCTGGTGTCCTTCATAGTTTAACTTCAACGTCTTTAAACACACCTGCTTGGAAGTTTCTAGTATACCTAGAAGGAGCTTGGTAAGCTGGTTCAGGTGTGTTTAATTGGGGTTGAAACTAAACTCTGCAGGACACCGGCCCTCCAGGACCGAGTTTGGGCACCCCTGCACTAAAGCATTTGAAGTGGCAGTCAAGAAAACTGCCTTTTATCATTTGAATCACTTTCAGGACATTTTTTTCTAGCAGATAAATAATAATCAAATGTCACATCCAATCAGAATTTGAATGGATCACCTTAAAGAGGTTAAGCATTAAAATAGGCAATTTAAAAATATTAGATAGAATTATTTTGCTGCGCTAATCTTTATAGTTATCATTCTCAGGGTGACCGGATCTTAATTAAAGTTTTTCCAAACATTGAACTTAATACGCATGCTATATACTGCAGCAATAATAAGAATAGTATGTCAGCATGCTAATACAAACATAGCCTCTTTTTCCTAGTGGTAATTCCATCTTCTCACAAACTCCCACTCAAACTCCCACACTTGTGAGTGTGAGCACTCAGAAATGTGCACAGCAAACACAGAAGCGCTACACACATGGGCACCTCCATACGAGGCGTGTGGGCATGTTTGTGTGTGTGTGTGTGTGTGTGTGTGTGTGTGTGTGTGTGTGTGTGCGCGCGTGTGTGTGAGTAAATCTGGTTACGCCAGTGCCATGCATTGTAAATCTGTTTGAGCTGATAAGACAGAGAGCTCATGAATATTAAATGGGAATGTTCCCTTAACACTCTCTGCTCTTGTTAACACGTTTACACCACATATTCTTCTCCCTCTCCCGCTCTCTTAAATGATAATGTCACTGTCAAACACAGAAACGTTATTATAAGCTGTCATGTTTTTACCTCCCCTTGTCACTTTTTCATTTTCCCTGTGTAGTCCTGTCCCACTTCAATGGATTGTTTGTTTGGTCTGATGTTTCACACCATAAACCCAGACAGTTAAAACGTCGAACGTCGTTAAAATGTTTAACACCTAATAGAGATACAGATGACTCTTTTTCTAATAAGCCAGAGGGTGTTCTTTTGAGCCGCTTTCTGGTGTATTGCTCAGTGTTTTGTGAAGCGTGGTATGTTGTATTATGAATGAAAGTCTCCCTTTCATTTCTGTCGCACATTTAGGAAAGTGAGAGAGACACTTCCTTCCTTTCGTCAGTTCTTCAGTTCAGCGTTCAGTCTCACTCACATCAGCCTGGCCTCCATGAAGATGCCTCCCGACGTGCTGAGGTGAGACACTCACCATTTTGACTATTCATTCTGAATTTAATCATGGCTTAGTTGGATTTCTCAGCGTGTTCTGGCTGGCACTTAGCTGGTTAGTCAGCTGGTCTCCCAACCTAGCCAACCGACAAATGCCTTTCGAACTCTAACAAAATAGCCACATTATGGAGGACAAGATCTCACAGCACTTTGTAACTTTTGATTTAGCAGCTAATTTGTATCAATTTATACAATCTCATTTGTACATTTTAGTATGATTTACTCATCCCCAATGATGGTTGAGTTTAGGGGTGGATTTTGGGGGCACACTTGCTTTAAAAAGATTGTATGTTTTCATAGGAATTTGTACAAATTTGGACATTTTCTGACAATGTGTATAATATTTACATTTCCTGATAAGATGTGTGGGAAACCACATTTAGATTAAGCTGTTTAATGCCAGGTGACTTGTATGGCCAAAATGACCATGGTAATGCTAAACTGGGGCAAGGATTTGTAGTCAAAGTAGTCAATTGACTTAGTAAGCTACAAACCAGCTTCAAAATGACCATATTTGTCTCATCTGGTAAAAAATGACATCTCTCCTTACTTATTACATTTCTGTCCTTATCAGTAGATTGTTTTAAATACTCCATATTGTTTTTGTTTTTGACAGAATAGTTATAAGACTGACATTGTACCTTCTAAGTCACAGCCTGCCATGCAAAAACATGCTGTTTGTATTTTTTCCACTTAAGTTGTGATAGATAAAAAAAGTCTTTCTAAACATTTATTGTTTTTCCTCTCCTTTCTGTGCCCATGATTTCAGTCATCAATATTTGATGACAATGCTAAAATGAGGCACTGATATCTGTGTTCTGATCCTGTTTAATAGATATAGTTCGCATAGATATGCCAATATGGCATTGGGTCTTGGTACCTAACCCTACTTGGAACCAAAAAACATTTTACATTCACAAATAATTGTTCTAAACTTTTGCTTTTAACCAGATAAAAGCAACTTTCACCCTTAATTTAGAGTTGGGTTAGATAAACAAACAGTTTAAGAGACTGTTGACTTTCATTTTATGGACCAAATCACTACCAACAACAACAACAACAACAAAGCACTGAGATATTTCTTAAACTAGTATAAATAATGACAGATCTGAATTTTCATTTTTGGGTGAACTGTCACTTCAAATTATTAGTTATCACTGCAGTGCTCAAGAACACACAGTTTCATCACAGCATGTGGCAGCAGTGAAATCACTCTCAACATATGGAGTCATTTTTTTGTGAATTTTTAGTCAGACGTATTTTTTCATGGAATATTGATTTGAGGTGCTCGCTCTGCTGATCAAATCGACCACATTCTCCCAAAAAGTGTAATGTATAAGGTATCATTTTTTAAGAACATGCTCAGCTAAATGCTCCAATGGAAATCGTGTATTTATTTAATGAAACATATATTATAACATTAATATTGTGACATTATTAAAATGTAAAAAATAACGGGGATCTATTTAAATTAGACATTATTTCCTGTGATGATGAAGCTGAATTTTCAGCATCATTATTCAGTCATCAGTGTCCAAAACAAAAGTACACTTGGAAATTCTCAGTTTCTCTGTATTTCAGAACCAATATTTGGTGGAAAAAATCTGATTTTCAGTCAAACCAAATGAAATCTTTAGGATTTTTTGACCAGTTGTATTTTTTTCTAAATGACAACATTTTTATTAGAAATTTGTTTTTGTCAGACCTGTTAAGAATAAAATAAGTATTAACATTTGGCCTGCTTGGATTTGTGGAGCTGCGCTTCGGTGGATTTGCTCTTCAGTGTTTGAACTTTCACCAGTGGAACTTAAGCCACACTGAACTGAACTAAACTGAACTGAACTGAACTAAACTCAAAAATGTGGACTTTAATTGAACTTGTTAAGCTGCTTTGACACAATCTACATTGTAAAAAGCGCTATATAAATAAACTTGAATTGAATTGAACATTTTACTCTAACACATAACTAAATCCAGTACATTCACAGAAACTAAGAATTTCCAAGTAGTCTATTATATATAGCTTGATGAATTTTGGAATGATAGATTAACAGGACTGAATTAATGAACATCTCAGTTTTTTTCTGAAAGCTTATAATGAATAAACTATTGTGTCTATAAAAAATCTATTTGGTTTTCCATTTGGCTGTAGAGGCGCAATGGTATTACTCATCATATGAAAATAGTCCCCAGCTAGGTAACTAGGTAATATCATTTGTTAATTTTTTTGAGAGGCTAATGGTCTAATCCAATTCAATTAATTATGCTAAGCTAAGATATTTCTGTCAGACCCAGAGATTGGCTGATTGGATTTAAAAATGAAAAAAATTCAACTCTTTAACTCAAGGGACTTGTAAATTTAGCCTATTTCCAAAAAAAGTGGAGTGTTCATTTAACAATTTGAGGTGTGAAAAGCCCAATAGAGAAAGAAATCCTCTCTGGGGATTCATTTCTAGTTTTAGAACTCTGCACCCATAACTGAGGTCAGAATCAAGACGTTATGGCTGCTATTTCAGGAAAGCCAGAATGTTTTCAAATGAAGCATTTCAAACAGGGTCAAACCTCCTCCCTCCTCACAAGCACAAGCCGAACGCAAGACGGGTTGTCACACCCAGCTGAACACCTGATTTTAGCTCTCTTCTGTCAACAGCACCGGCCCACAGCAGAGTCGAGCTAATCTCTAAGCTCTTTCTCTTAATCCGTTAAGACCTGCGTAACGCTTTGACGGTGTCCATATAGACCTTTTCTGATTTGATTTATTATGGAGATCAGCCATGGAAGCACATAATAGAATACTAAGTCTCTTCAATGAGGCATGTAATGCTGTCAGTAATGATGACGCGTGTGTTATTGTTTGCTGGGCTGTGTTCCTTAGGTGTACGTACCATAAAGGTTATACTAAATACATATTATTACCTTTTAGCTTTTGTACCTGTTTTTAAATAATAATACATTTTGTCATAATTTACTCTTTTTTTTTCAGCGTAAGATTTTCTTTTCCTTTGAACACAAGAAAAGATAATTAGATGAATGTTGACAACCAAACAGTTTTGGTGTCCATTAACATCTGTTGTGTGTCCGCACCACTGCAGCAGTGTTGAGTGTAATTAATTACTAAGTAACATGTGTCTGTAAATAAATGACTTTTCTGCTAAAAAAGTAAAGTAAGTGATTTCTTTATGTAACTTCATTACTTGCAATGCACTTGCCTTAAATACTGCAAATGAATTAAACAGTTCTGTATAAATCAATTCAGAAAAGTCGAATAACTTTTTTATACAAATATATTTTGTAGAATAGTTCTGTAAGAAACAATGAATTATGTGAGAAAATTATTATGAGAAAAAAAAGTATAAGTAATTTTGTTGTATGCACGGGTGCTTGTTTATGTGGTTTGAGGACACAAATTTGTATAATGACCTGGGTATGACCTAGTATTACAATGTTGAGGTGATTTATGAGGACTTGCCTTGTGTGCTTGTAGTTTAAAATCGTACAAAAACAGGTTTTTTTTACGATCAAAATTTGCTACAGGTTTTCTGCGAGGGTTTGGTTTAGGAATAGGGCTATGGCTAGGATAAGGCCATGTAATCAGCGGTTTGTACACTATAAAAATGTGTCTTATAAAGAGTAAAGTATAAAGTATATAAAGTATACATTTACAAAAGCCAACTTGCACGCGTGTTCATATAGGTTTTGCATATAATGTTTTTTAAAAAGTAAGTGTTTTTATATTTTGATTTTTTGAATATAAATAAAAGGTCCAGTTTGACTCACATTAAAAAAATTAAGAGTTTCATTTGTATTTTTTATGCGATGAGATTTATATGAATTTAAAGTAGTATTAAATTAGCTACCGTAATAAATGACTTTTTGGGTAATTAATTTACTTTTTAGACAAAGTAATTAGAAAAGTAATTTAAATGTAATTTAATTATGTAATTAGCATTAGCAATTATTAACTTTTTTGAAGTAACTTACCCAACACTGCAAAGCAGTAATAATAACAACACAGAGAAACAATTCTATTGAAATTCTATTCAATTCAATTCATTTTTATTTCTATAGCGCTTTCACAAAGTAAATTGTGGCAAAGTAGCTTAACATAGAAGTTCTAGTAAATTGAAACTGTGTATGTCCAGTTTTTAGAGTTGAATTTCAGTTTAGTTCAATTCAGTGTGGTTTAATTTTCACTGCTGAAAGTCCCAACACTGAAGAGCAAATTCATCGATGTGCAGCTCCACAAATCTCAAAACCAAGCAAGCCAGTGGCAACAGTGGTGAGTAACACAGCTTCACCAAATGATGAAAATGAAGGAAAAAAAACCTTGAGAGAAACCAGTTTCAGAACATAATAAACTAAAAACATTGACAGCCAACCAGAATTCACCCAGCTTTAAGGAGACAACAGAACTACGGCATACACTTACTGTATAATCAACACAAAAGAAGATATTTTGAAGGGTGTTGGCCACCAAACAGCTGAAATCTGACCATTTGTTCTCTGTTACTTCCACAGGGCTCTGTTCCTCGGGCTTTCATCCAATCCTCACATCACTGACCTACACCTGGACATCAGCGGCTGTGAGGTAGCCTGTTATGCCCCTGTATCTGGCTTAAGCTCTTTAAATGCCTGTGCTTCTCTCTGTTGGCTATAGAGCTTTCAGTCTGTGGTCACTCTTAACAATTAGTCACCCAGAAAATTCTTTTGAGAGTCCGATTACAGTTTAGTTATGCTTACTGCATTGTCTTATTTTAAATTTTACCTCATGAAATTGTTCCATTTGTCATCTGGTTTTAAGGAAAGACACTACGAATAGGCAAATAGGGTAAAAAAAAAAAAATGAATATTTATTGTCTTACTGTATTTCACCGGTTTATATAAAGAATTGCAAAAAAGGTATTTTATGTTTTTATATTTAAATTGTAAAATGACATATTGTTAAACTAAGTATGTGCTAATTTGCATACATTTTCAGTGCAAAAATCAGACTTTAAAATGTGTATTGTACACTAATTGAAACATAGACACAAAATGACAGTGTCATAAAACAAATACATTAAAAAATGTTTTTGAATGTTTTCTTCACACTTGACTGAAAAAAAACCCTTAATGTAAAGCCCAAATTTGATTAAATCAGTGTTTTTACTCATAGTTTCTCACAGCTTCACTGTGCAAATACTTTTGATTTAAAGATTATTAATATTACGTGAAGAACTATATATAGAAGAGTCCCAAGGGATAATCAGTACAGTATCTTAGTAACTATAAGGTTTTAGTCCATTTGCTGTGTTAGCCAGGATACAAGTCTCTTTTTTTAATGATCTGAATCATGCTGTGGCTTTTATTCCAACGTATTCAACTTTCATAATTAACGTCAAGTAATAAAATCATATGTATAGCACAATTCCCACATGCTGTTATTTCACTTACATGAATTTGTTTAAGCTTGACATTAAGAATAATTATTATTTATATTGAGTGACACTAGAATTTCTGTTTGTTTTATACTATTTTTTATTCCTTTTTCTGTTCTCAGTACTGTTAAAGGAGTAAGGCAATAAAGTTTAAACATTTTAGTTTATTTAGAGCCACTGTTAACCTATTTTACATAATTTCTTTGTAAAATTATGAAATGTGATCAAGTTTAGTTAGATGTACAAGGTCCTCTAGACCACAAGTGTCAAAGCCAGTTCCTGGAGGGCCTGAGCTCTGCACAGTTTAGTTCCAACCCTAATTAAACACACCTGATCAAACTAATTGAGTCCTTCGAGCTTGTTTAAAATCTACAGTTAAGTATGTTGAAGCAGGGTTGGAACTAAACTGTGCAGGACTTCGGCCCTCCAGGAACTGGCTTTGACACCTGTGCTCTAGACATTCTGTTGACTATATAAGTAACTTTACAACTACATGTCAAGTGTAAGTTATACCAATATTGGTAGTATAATATCTTCTAGCACTTTATTTTAATGGTCTCGCAACATACTGTACATTCCAATGACTGTATGTAACATTGTACTAATACTTCAGTGAGTATTAGGAAAAATGTTGCATATTTTGCAACTTAGTAAAGAGAATTGTTAACGGCCAACATAAAAATACAGAGTAATCTTATGAGAAAAAGAAATAACATCCTAAATAACTTTAAAATATTCCAAAACTGTAGATATGTCCAATTTACACCATAAAGTTTAGTCAATCTGGATGTACTGATTTTTTTATGAAAATGCTGTAGATGTTTTAGAATATTCACCCAGAACGTACAGTACTATGTTACTTCTCAGAAATTGACCTTCAAAAAATACAAAAATAAATAATAAAAATCTTGAGGAATATTCTAGAGTAAAAAAGTGACAACTTGCCCAGGCCTTGAAATGTTTAAATATATTCCAAGACCGATTTGAAAGGCTGGTAAATACATGCTGCAAAGGTTGTAACTTATAGTCAACTAAAGTGCAACCTTATGAGGTAAAAATAAGTCATAACATACTAAAAACCTCTCTCTATATAAATCTGAAACTATAGATTTGTCCAGTATACGCTTTACAATACGTAAAAAGTGAAAATGGTCGTTCGTTTAGTCATTCCAGACTTTTTTTTGATTAAAGTGCTTGGGCTGTTTTCAAACAGTTAAACCATTTTACCCATAATAAAGGAAATAACTGAAGAAAAGTCTGCACACTCTCAAACATCAAAAATCAAAAAGACATAAGCAAGTAGTAAAAAATGTACAATTAGCTTGGCATTGACAATGATGTGACTGAAGCGCTTGCCTCTTTTTGCTTCAGTCGATTGCTTATCACCTTATTTTGCTTACGTGTTTTTGATGTTTGAGAGTGCGGCTTTTCAGTTATTTCATTTTTGGGGATTTTTTGATTAATGCAGATGAGGCACTGTGAGTCTTTGATTGTTTTTTTTAAATCCATAATAAATGTACAGAACTTTGTTACTTAACAGAAATTGACCTTCAAAAAAAATAAATAAATAAAATAAAAGCCTTGACGAATATCCTTTAGTAAAGAAAAAGACAACTTGCCCTGGTCTTGAAATATCTATATCAGCCCCAAACACTGACTTGAAATGCTGTTATATCTAAAAATGCAATACATTTATTTATTTGCCAGACATGACTGTTTACTAAGGTGTACTTTATCAATATGTGAGTTGCCTGGGAATCAAACCTATGACCTTGGTGTAGGCAGGAGCATGCTCTTTCAGATGAGCTATTGGAAAAAAAAATGCGTGCGTGTTTGTATAAATTATACATTTTAAAGGATTGTGTGTTGGCTCTTTCTATCCACCCTCTGTGTGCATCTCTTTTTCATTCTCTTTTTGCCTGCCTCTCAGCTCAGGTCTGCTGGAGCAGGGATAATACAGGACCTTTTCCCCAGAGTCTCCTGCATCAGCACACTGGACATCTCAGACAACGGTGAGACATCTAACTGCATAAATGAAAGGAGGCTTTTGTCTACTCTCCACCGACCTTCAGCCCGTCTCTTTCCCCTCTGTTGCATTTGCTTTATTCCCTGTTGACTTTGCCTGTACATCTCTGTGTTGGTTTTAGGGCTGGATGGGGATCTGCTGTGTGTCATTCCTGCCTTCTCCAGACACCCATCCCTCAAACACCTGCTCCTGGGCAAGAACTTTAACATCAAGGGCAGGTACTTGTTCCCAAACTGAAAAAGATACACATCAGAAGATAGAGATATATGCATACTTATTTGTTTGGCAGATGCATGCCTTCAGAGTAACTTACAAATAGGCATTCATGCTGCCTGAAGCAGTTTCGAGATAAGTGCATTGCTCAAAGGTTCAGTATGCTGTGGCAGGCTGTCGATGTGTAAAAACCTTCAGAATATAGATATGAATAAAACTTTAATGTTTGGTTTATGTAAATGCTGCTGAAGTGGAAATTTATGAGTCAGTGCAAGAGAAAATTTTTTTTTGATTTAAACTTAATTAAAAAATTTTTTGAACACAAGTTTATACAAATGGGATTAAAAAAACACTTAAAATTGTATTTTGGCTTACCCCCACCCCCCACTAGACTGAAAAAACCAACACAGGCTCATTGGAAATATCCTTTTCACACTAATGATATTAACAGGAACATATTATTGACATTAAGGACTGTTTTTGTGCAGTTCTTTGCAACTTAACAGCATTTATGATTTGTTACCAAATAGTTTTGCCTTACCTATATATCTCCATATGGACAACTTTTCCAGTGTGGTCAGTTTGCTTAGTAGTTCACTTTGTATGGAGATTTACTTGTGATGCAGAGCACTTGCGTTCAATTCCAGTGAAGCACAGTTCTACCGGAAAGACTTTAGGAGGCAGATAAACATTTTAACATTTATTGTGAATTCATTCATTTTCTTTTCGGCTTAGTCCCTTTATTAATCTGGGGTCGCCACAGCGGAATGATCTGCCAACTTATCCAGCATATGTTTTACGCAGCGGATGCCCTTCCAGCTGCAACCCATCACTGGGAAACATCCATACACAACCTTTCACACTCATACACTATGGACAATTTAGCTTATCCAATTCACCTGTACCGCATGTCTTTGGAATTGTGGGGGAAACCGGAGCACCCGGAGGAAACCCACGCAAACACAGGGAGAACATGCAAACTCCACACAGAAATGCCAACTGACCCAGCCGGGGCTCGAACCAGCGACCTTCTTGCTGTAAGGCGATTGTGCTAACCACTGCACCACCGTGCTTCCCCTTAATGTGAATTGTTTGCATAAATGTAAGTTCGTTACTGTCCTTTCATAAAGTCCTTTGGCGTAAGCCCTGTCTATGGTCCAGAACTCTGGATGAGCTGGCAGATCCTGCCAGAAGATAAAGGCAGGGCGATGCCAACCCCAGAGGGGAGACGAGGTCGACCTGGTGGTGGTGGGGAGGATGGAGGGGAACTTCCGCAACGTCACCTGATACAGCAAAACAGATTGTTTAGATGGCCTTATATGTAGCACGCTTGGTCTTTATAGGCTGACGAGATAATTGTTATGAATGACGTGATATACCAGTCTTCCTGGCAGAACTATCGCTAAAGCTTTCATTTTCACAAAAGAGATAAATGCAATGCAAAATCAAGATAAAACTATGTGGTCGCAGTGCACTTTTCTCTTACATTTGCTTTGACAATACTATTGGTTGGGTATTAGGAAGGATTTAGGTTAGCAGTTAGCTAGGTGATCTGTTCGATAAACCCTGCCTTCTCGTGGATATGTACAAAAAGTAAATGTATCTGAAACGTATAACAAAATGTACCTTAAGTAATGTATTTTAGATTCGCAAAAAGTAGACAGTGCCCTCTAGTGGATTTGTCATCTGAAATGTGCAACAAAACGTAACCAGAGCAATGTATTTTCCGTTACGCAAAAATGTAGGCTGATGCATGTATTTGTATTTGAAAAAAAAAACACTTAACGTAAAGCCCAAAATGTCAACTTTGAAAGGTATATGAAAAAAACTCGCATTAAAGCTAATTTGTGGAAATCTCAGCACTGTGAATTAACATTACCTGTTGAAATATATATAGAGGAGACTTCTTGTCTAAGATGATATGCAGTACAGTATCGAGGTAACTACAAGGTTTTAGTATATTTACCATGTTATATAGGATTAAATCTCCTTTTTAATTATCTGAATCATGTTGTCTTATATTCCAAAGCAACTTTTTTATAATTAATGTTAAGTATATGCAATTTCACAATTCCAACACACCACTAATATAACTTAAAATTAAATTGACATTTAGCAAAATTTATGTTTATAGTGAATGTATAATTTCTGTCTGTTTTATTTTTGTTCGTAGACTGAGAGAGAAACAGAGAGATATGTATACAGTGGTAGAATCATGCGTACAAAGTAACATACAAATAGGCATTTTTACTGACTGAATCAGGTTAAAGATAAGTGCTTTGCTCAAAGGTTCAGTACAGCTGAAGCTCTACAGTATCTGTGGCATCCTCTCGATCAAAAAAACTCTAAAAATGTGTTTACAGCTGTGTACCTACAATGGAAGCCTGGCAGGCAAGTGGGAAATGTGAAACTCATATTTTTGTCAAATGAATCCTACAGTAAGAAATGTTATTTTAGCTTTCTAAATGGTCTAAATTGTCATTTTGAAAAGGGACAAGAGTTTTCTGAGTGGGTGGAAATTGATTTTTAACTGTATAAACCTTTCAAGACAGTCCTGCAATGAACTCAGAGGTTATTAATCGGCAGTTTGTGTTGCTGTTGAGCACCATCAGTCAGCATAATTACAACATCATTTTAGAAAAATCATATTTATTAGACAAATTCCAGGTGAAGAACGACACACTTTATAATCTTGAGTAGAAATCTGAGAAATGCAGCTAATAAATCAAGACAAAAGAGTCCACAGCCGCCCACTACCATGAAACATTGCATAGCCTGTATGATGAGTGTACATTTTTAAGGTTTTATATACGTATCTTGGGATATTTTATATACAGTACATAATAGTTAATTTATGCAGTTAATGCTTAAATGCATACCTCATGTCTTTGGGTTGTCACCCACTTCCCTCCTCCTTGTTATATTTTCTTACTATTCATCAATCTATTTATTAAACATTATAACAAGGAAAAATACAATTATTAAATAATGTGTGTTTTTCTAATTAGTTAAAAGTTAAAAGTGTAAAAAGTGTAGCGAGCTGAGATAATAGTGCAAGTATATTTGTTCTGCATCACAATAATTTAAAGCCAACTTAATAAGTGCAATTCACCTTTATTAGCCTTTTTCTGATATATAATGATGTAATGGGGGTGACACGGTGGCTCAGTGGTTAGCACTGTCGCCTCACAGCAAGAAGGTCACTGGATTGAGTCCAGACTGGGTCAGTTGGCATTTCTGTCTATTTTGAACCTATGGAGGTTCATTCCGCTGTAGCAACCCCTAATGAATAAAGGGACTAAGCCAAAGGAAAATGAGTAAATGAATGAATGAATAATGATGTAATGATGTTTCACTCATAATTACCATAGGCATAACACAGAACATGATCAGCAAAACCTGAAATTGCTTTTTTTTTTTTCAGAGCAATTATATGTGCAATCAGATATGAGTGTCACTGCCACTTAATGTTGGATCTGGTGAATAGGTTGTCAGGGATCGAAATATTGATTTAAAAATGTTAGAATAGTTTGTAATCACAAGTATTAGGCAAATGCTGAATGCACTGGGGAAATGTGTTCTGGTGTAAAATCATCTGTTCAAACTGAGCTCTTCCAAGTTGTAAAAGCGAACAAAATATGCTTTATTTGTTACTTGGTATTAAAGTATGAGAAGAGATTTATTCTACTGCTGCAGTTAAATAGGTGTGGGCCACTAAGGACCCAAACAAATAATAATCATTGGTGAAACATTCATCCATATAAGGGTTAAATATATGAATACATCTTTTTTTGTATGGAAACAAAAAAATACAAATACAAGTGTATTGGAAAAAAATACACTACTTTTTAGAAGTTTATTATTGTATACATTGTTGCAACTTGCCTTATTACATATGCGTTTGTAGGAGTTTCCTTTTTAGATGGCAATTTTTTGTGAGAGGTTTATTTAAATGGGTCACTGTAATGAGGGTGAGGCTGATGCTGTATTAGGGACCATGCGCAGAGTTTTATTAAAAAGAGTTTAACAAATCCAAAACACCATTAAAAAAATCTGAGTCGAGGAAACAGGCAAGGAAGTCAAAACACACAAAGCAGTCCAACTGGCAAACAGACAAAACGGTAATCCAAAAGGCAGTAGTCTAAAAAACAGGCATAAAGATAATAAACGAGGCAGTACAAAATAGCATGGAAAATGCTTGGTAAGGCAGTTGAACTGGAAATACTTTGTAAAGTTCTGTCTGGCGTGGTCAGATAATATGGGTAAAGTCAAGATGGGATACAGCTGTAGATACTCACATCAATACAGCATAGTTTTTGACAGTAGTATTTTGATATTACTGTGATGGATAGGTTTAGGGTTGGGGTAAGGTTAGATGCTAATAAAATACAATTAATGGGTCATTTAATAAATAATATTAATAATTCTTGTTAACTTCAAGAAAATGCTAATTTGAAATACATTACCTAGAGCAGGGGTTCCCAAACTTTTTAGCCCGCGACTCCCAAAATAACAATGCCAGTGACTCGTGACCCCCAATATTCTCTGAGGTTGTTGTAAATATATAAACCTTGCACACATAGCAAAAGGCCCAAGTCTGTTCATCGTTTAATTTTGGAGAACGTCACCTAGAGACCTCTATGTTCAGTTGTGGCCTGTATTTATTTTTATTGTATGTGAGTGCCGTAAAGGTGTCAGAAAGTTTAACCTGTTGCCATAAAATCAATGTGATGCATCTGACACTATTGCTGTGTCTTTAATATAATGTAATCACCCCAGGGGTTGCAAAAAAATCGAAAGGCTGATGGCTTTTTATTTGCATGTTGTTTTTTAATATTTATTATTAGGATGTTAACAATGTTACTATTAACTACTATTTTGTTCTATAGTATGTTATGGATAAAATATGGTCCTTTTGATAGTTTAATTACCATAATTAATTAGATTTTTGGAAATCGCCAAGCGACCAACCCCCCTACCCCACCCCTCATTGTCCCGCGACCCCCAGAGGGGGTTCATTTTCAGACACACGTCCTTCTTGTAAACGTCCACGAGAAGGCGGGGCTTGTTGTACAGATCACCTAGCCAACTACTGACCTAAAACACTTCCCTAAACCCAACCAATAGTGTTTTTAAAAGCAAACGTATGAGAAAAGTGCACTGCGACCGCATAGTTTTACCTTGAATTTGCATTTCTTTAATCTCTTTTGTGGAACCATGCTTTACCAGACTCGAACTCCAGCCCACTAAATCAAAAGTGCAACACTGTACAAAGTGAGCTACTAAACAAACTGACCACACCAGAAAGGTTGTCCATATAGAGATATATAGGTAAGGCAAACATATTTGATTACAAATCATAAACACAATTAAGTTTAGTGGTTTTTATTTGGTGTTCTGCAAAGAACTGCATTAAAATAATTTTTTGTTTGTCGATAATTTGTCCCAGTAAATATCATTAATGTAAAAAGGAACAAAAGTTGTTGACGTCATACTGCTTGGTAGTGATAATTTAATCTAGAAAAAGGGAGCCAAACGGATGTTTAATTGAGATTTTGTGGTTTCACAAAAATGTAAGCTGAAGCACATATTTCCAATGAGCCTGTTTTGCCATTTGCGCAGGTTTACGTGGTGCATTGGAGACTGAGGAAATGAGCTGCTGTGCCTGTGTTCTTTAATACCTCCCAAAAGCAATCAGTTTTAAACATTAAACCCAAGTCCGACTTTAACTTTCAACCGATAGCATTAAGCAATTCATCCACCTTGTTTAGTTTTAATTTTCGAACACTTGATTATTCTGCCTGCTTCCCTGTCAGGCTGCAATTGTAAATGCATTACTGCAAGTGTCATGTGTTTGTTTTTACAGACTGAGGGATTAATCGAAATGATGTTTTGTGATTATCAACAGCATGACATACAGTAGATGTTGATAGAGCTTACGCACAGTCCACAGATTAACAGATACAACAGATATCCACTCTGAGACAGGCAGATGAGGTAAGCAGATTAGAAAAGGCTGCGAAACCGTCTGCAATCACACACCGAATGTAGTAGAAGGCTCTCAGGGAGGCAGAGGAGGCTTAGGTGGAGGCGTGTGAAGTGTCATTAATCTTGGAGTTGATTGAGTTTGTAGATGTGTGTGTGTATATAGGCCAAAGTATATTTACATTTTTTGAACCATACTGTAGTAATTTTAAACCACCGTTGAACACATAGCCTTTCAAAATGTACTGTATTTGTTGTTGTCCACTAACACAGACCCTTAATCCATACTAAAAAGTGTCATCCTTGCATTTTCTTTTTTTTTTTCTCAAAAAGCATTAAAAATGTACTACACTTAATAAAAATAGAGTTGTGGATATAATTTGGTCCACATAAATGCTTCTTAAAAAGGCATCTGCTAGTTTTGTCATCTTAAGTAGTGTTTTTTTCTTTTTTTCAACTATGAAATTGGTTCAGTTTTGACACCAATTAAAGGTATAGTTCACCAAAAAATGAAAATACTGTCGTCATTTACTCATCCTCCACTTGTTTCGAAACTGTCTGAGTTTCTTTGTTTTGATGAACACAAAACAAGATATAGTGAAGAATTTTGGAAAAAACAGCCATTGACTTCAATAGTTCAATGGCTGCTTTTTCCAAAGATTCTTCAGAATATCTTGTCTTGTGTTCAACAGAAGAAGACGTTTGTACTCTGTAAAAATGTATGACAAAAAGTTAAAACAACAAACGTTTATGTTGCTTTAACTTATTTTAATAAGTCAATCAGGTTTCAACATTTCAAGGTTTTAAATTGTAAGTTATACAAAGTTAAAGTAAAGTGTAAAATAAAAAGATGTTGAGATGTCTAGAAAAGTTCATTTGATTCAACTAAAAAAATTAAGGGAGCAAGAATTGTTTTTTTTACAGAGTAAAGTTCACTTGAGTCTGAGAAAATTGTGAGGAAATTGTGATTTGTTTGGTGAACTACCGCTTTAAGAAGGGCATAAACAACTGCATGTGCAAGGTGTGCATGATTCTTCATTACAACTGTATGTTCATTCTGTGCACACACAGATTTTCATCTACAGTATATGGATTGCATGTCTCACAATTGTTTTATTTAGAAGGATTTGTCTCAGTTTTTTGAAGAGAAGTTCTCCAAAGTGCATCCATATTTTGTTTCTTTTTGAAATGTGCTAGTCACCTAATGAAAAAGACAGATACAAATCAAAAACTAAATAATACTTTGGACTCAAACCCTGTTATTTTTTTTCTGTTTGCAGAGTTTTAGATGAAGTCCTGCAGAAACTGGTGCATCTTGTCCAGGAGGAAGAGTGTGTGAGTGTTTCACAGGCACACACACACACACACATACACACACACACACAGACATAACACTTCCTATTTCCTGTACTCACATTACACCCTTTCTGTGTTCAAACACACACACGCATAGAGTACAGAGGCTTTCAACAGTCTGCTGTGTGTATTACAGCACTAGTGATTCATCCATCCTTCCTTCACTCTCTCTCTCTCCTTCTTTCTTTCTAATCTCTCTCCTTCAGGGCACGTAGTCCTCTCACTGCAGATATTGCCTTGCTTGATCAATTATTAAGCACTGTTTTTACAGATCACAGACATTGCAAACTCACTCTTACACACATACACATACACGCTCTATGGTTTTCTGGCAGGCCCTGCAGAGTTTGTCTCTGGCCGACTCCAGGCTGCGTTCGAGGGGCACGGTGCTGGTAAACGCTCTAGGCAGCAATGCCTGTCTGAAAAAGGTGGATCTGAGTGGGAATGGACTTGATGACACAGGAGCGAGGATGCTCAGTAAAGCCCTTCAGATCAACACTACACTCAGGTAGGAAGGACAGAGTCACCACAGAACAGATTATAAAGAGAATGTTTTGGATGCTGGTGCTGTAGGGCCATGCAGCATCCCAGCTGCGCTAATTGAAATATTATAATGCTGACAAAACACTTGTTGACCCGAGAATCCGTCAATTCAACGATGTCAATGAGTTTTCTAGTCATGTTATTTTCATTAGAACGCTTTGCAAATTTCTGCTGAATTAAATTTTGTGTAATTTATGATGCTGGAAATGTACATCTTCCCTTTTTTTTAGGTAATTTATTAATGAGTTGTTTAAAAAATATATAGTAATAAACATGTCCATTGACTTTTTTAGCCATAAATATGATTATAAAAATTGGTGTTTTTATAAGCTTTCAGTATATCAAATACTGTGAACAGATTTTGGTTTAAACTGTTATACAGTTTTTCTTGAAAATTATTTGAAAAGCTTTCAACTTTGAATTCATGTTTCTTTAAGAAAAACTATTTGAAAAAAAAGTTTGTTTTTTAACATTTGTGTATTTAATGTACATATAGAGAGATTTATGTTATAAATATAACATTTTACATTTATTTATTTATTTAGGATTTGGCATTTAATGATTTCATTGTACATATAGCTATTTAATTACAAATGTATGTGTTTGTTGTATTTTACATGTATTCGGTTGTTTATTGATTTATTATTTTTACATCATTCATTCATGCAGTATCTAAATGTTAACATCAGCTTTTTTGGGAAAAAACTGAACTGATTACAGAATTTCAAATCAGAAAATCCACTGTTTTAAACATAGAATCCAACACTTTTTTTTGTCCATCTAAATCTGTGCAGAAAATGTACAGAAAAGCATGCAGGTTTCATTTGTGAGTACTTATTAACAATACATAATTGATAATAGCAGAGTAAATCAAGATTGTTATGTTGTTGTTGTTTTTGCAGAAGTGTGACATGGGATCGGAATAACACAAGCGCTACGGGTTTCCAAGATGTGGCTCGAGCCCTGGAACAGTATGACACACATTCACATGCATTTCATACACACTCCTCATTGCCACATTCGTATGAGCACTGACTCACTTAACCCTCTGAAAACTTACTAACAGCATGCTGTTACTGGATAAAATAGGATCTTCAGTCCATGCCTACGCGAATCTGTTTTTGATTGCACAGTCTTTCATCACCTCTCCGACCTGCCAGTGATGCTCACTTAAAGTATTCTTCTGGAAACACCTCTCTCTTCCCTGGAGATTTACACCTTTATTATTTAATGTAGAAAGTTTTTATTTTGCATTCAGAGGACTGTAATCAGTTCTTAGTACAGAATGCTTTGAAAATTGTTGAAAGAAACACAGTGCTCTGTTAAAAAGAAATAATGCAACAGCTTCTTTCTTGAGACACAAATAAACCATTTTCTATTATTTATTGCAATGTTTTGGGAAAACTTTAATGTTTCTTGATTCTCTCCTCAGTAACTTCACCCTGCAGTACATGCCTATCCCGCTCAGTGATGTCACACAGGCGTACCGCAGCGCCCCTGACAGGACAGAACAGGCACTGACCAAGGTGAAAATAATGCTTTTGAGATAGGAGGATTTAATCAACATTTAGGGCACGTGTCCATTGAAGCATATTGTTAATTGATAACGCCAGTAGCATGACGAGGCATCAAGCATCCATTTTAGTGTAAATGCAGCATTCTTTACAATTCACAGACAGGCATTTTTCAGAAGAGCGCTGCTGTTTTTCAGCTGTGCAAAAAATGCTTCAGTGGACACATGGCCTTACTCATTGATTGTCCAGCTTTTACATTGTTTACACACCTGTCAGAGCACTGAGGTCGTCATATCAGGTGCCTCTAGAGGGAAAGGTTGAAAAATTAAAGTGACCGAGCTTTTGGAACAGCTTGCCCACTCATAGAAGAAGAGCTCAAACTTTTGGTCTTTTTAAATAAAGTCCCTTTAGGGCAGTGGTCTCAAACTTAATTCCTGGAGGGCCGCAGCTCTGCATAGTTTAGCTCCAACCACCTCCAACTCACACCTGCTTAATAGTCTCTAGTAGTCTTGAACTAGTTGGATCAGCTGTGTTTGATTAGGGTTGGAGCAAAACTGTGCAGAGCTGTGGCCCTCCAGGATTCGAGTTTGAGACCTATGCTTTAGGGCAAGTCATTTCACTCAGCGGCCTTCTTTGGAACTCCTCTCAGGCACTATGCTCGAGCATTCTATTTTAATGGGGAAACATCAAATTCTCAAAAATTGCTTGTACCATTAAGTTTAATATCAGGAATCACCAATAAAATTCAACAACAACTGTCTCTTTAGTTTCATTTCGAAATGTTGGAATCACACAAAATTCGTAGAATTTGGCTCCTGTACGAGAAGGCGAGGCTTCATTCGCCATATTGACCCTTACACTTTTCCCCATGTAAAACTATACATGTGACATGTCTTGTGTATTCTATAGTCTTTGTTTTAAATCAGTGCTTAGGACACACATGTATACATTGGCATTCAGTTGAGTTGAGTTTTTGATACTACAGCATCAAAATTTTATTTAAATTTTATTTTATTTATTTAAAATTTTCTGACCTTGTAGAGGACAATGACAGTTGTTTTTAAATGCACTATATAAATATGATTGATTGATTGATTTTGAAGAATGCTTGTCACCAAACACACCAATAGTCAGTTGATTCTTACCATTGACTTTAACCATGATTCTTGTTTGTAAGTAAATGGATGCTATCAGTTGTATGATTTCCAACATTCTTCAAAATTGCTTTCTTCAAAAGGTCTGGGTCAAAGGTGACTAAATATTCCCTTTTAAGTGAATTATCATTTTGAAGAAGACTATATCCCTTTATTTTGGTTCTGCATATAATGATAGTAAAGTGTTTTTGCTCAGAATTTCACACACTAGAATATTTGTGCATTAAATGAAATGTTGTCATTCTTTCACACAGATATGACAAACAGGCCTTTCATATTCACAAAACTAGTCCACATCATGAATTGGTTACAGGTGTACAGTGCTAATTTTGATTTATGTATTCAATGTTTGCTAAATTCCTTGATTCCCCCTTAAACTTATACAGTTAATTTCATGTTTATAGCACTTTGTTTTTCAAATTTTATCATACAGGCTTAAATTAGATCATTATTTTTATATTGATGTTGGATTTTATTCTAAAAAATAAACAGATTTTTTTTACTTCTGTATTGCATGTAAACAGCCTGTGTAAATATCAGCCACCTTTCTAGGTGCACTTAATAACATCTCAGGGATTGTGTGTTTGCTGTAGTGTCCAAGATAAGTGCTGCTTCCCAACTCTTAAATAACAGTCTCTTTGCAAAACCTGCACTACATGACAAGTGTCAAGTACACACACACACACACACACAAACACACACACACACACAGACACACACACACACACACACACACACACACACACACACACACACACACACAAATCTGCATTAAAACATGGGCAGCCAAACTATATATTCAGTTTACTATCCCCATAGAACATCTTTTCTTCTCCTTTTTTGATTTGAGTACTGATAGTCTCAGTTACTCCACACTGACTTGGTGGATCAAGTTGCTGAACATTAAATTATCCTTGAAAAGTTAATTACATTGTGTAGAATTTAATGTGTAAATGTCAACAAGTCAGAAAAACAACACTGCACATATTAATGTGGCCTTATTACAAACATCTCTAAATACTGAGCAAATTGATCAACCATTGGGCAATTTTCAAAGAGCAATCATAATAATAATTATTTATTTATTATTATTATTATTATTATTTTAACATTTGGTTTCCTCAAGAAAGTCAATGGGCCATAGTGTATGTCTATGAGAGAGTGTATGGGTGTTTCCCAGCAAGGTAAAAGTTAGCTGGTAAAACAATTGCCAGAGTAATTGGCGGTTAATTCCACTGTGGCAACCCCTGATAAAGCAGGGAATAAGCTGAGGCAAAGTGAGCAAGTGAGTGAGTTTTTTCCACAACCATGAATACTTGGTTGTGATCGCAATAACCCTTGTAATTTAACGGGACTAATTTTATTGCAAAAGAGCAAGCAAAATCTGTTTTTCCATGAAGAGACCCCATTAAATGTCCATGACTGTGTGTCCGGTTGCTTTGAGATTAACAGTCCCAAGGTGGTGAAATGTTTATGGACATTCAGTGAGCCCGTAAATGTAAAACTCTTACAAGGTCATCGCTGAGAGAGGGACTCTGCAGACAATATATTTATCTTTCTTTAATTTGCAGCATAATTACAATCATTTCCGCTTGGCTGCGTGGCTTATCTGAGCATCGGTGTTCTTTTCTTTGTCATTAATGAGTATTTTCTCTCTGTCTGTGTGTTTCTCAGATCCAGCGTGCTCTGTTGAGGAATAACCAGACTCAACGTTTCTCTCAGAAACAGGCTCTTCGGCTGCATCAGGGCCTGGTAACTAGTACTGCAGAACAGGTACAGCTCAATTACTGACCACTTACTCGCATTAATATTACACATTGTCTGTCTAGCTCTACAATATTGCAAATCCATCTTACTAAAATCATACAATTAGCACTTTATTTATATGTATTTATATTTACATTTATTCATTTAGCAGAGACTTTTCTCCAAAGTGACTTACAAGTGAGGATAAAATAGTCAAATACACTTAAAATAATCAGATAGTAGCAGTATATAAACGCTATGACAAGCCTAAATTAGTTTGGATTTAGCATGGGGTGTTTATAAAAGGGGTCTGGTGCATATGGAGAGGACAAGAGTGTGTCCTATAGGTGGTTTGTCATGCTTTCTTTCCTGTGTAAAGCACCTTAAGATTTTTCCAGAAACACCAGTGTGGAGCACACTCAGAATTGCACAATGTTTTCCCCAAAGCATGGATGATTTATAAACGTTGTGAAAGACTGTGAAAGAGCATCTCTTTCATTTGCTAATGTGAACTGTGACCGATCTTTACAGTGAATTGCTGGATCAAACTCTCTTTCTTTCTGTCTTTTCATATCTCTGTCCTGCTGCTGTCTCAGGTGATGGAGCGTCTGTGTGTTCGCGTGCAGCAGCAGGTGTGTGTGCTGAGAGGAACGGGTGAAGGTGAAGAGCTCCAGGCTGCCAGACAGGTCCTCAAGGAGGCCAGGAACTCTCGAGCCGTGAGTCTGTTTGTCTTTTAGCTGTCAGAAATTGGACCTCCACTCATGCTTTATTATGGCCGTTTTCCACAATAGTATAGTCATCAAGGAATATGAAGGAACACATATATCCGTTGATATATTATAAACTCTGCCAAGGTATTTTGGGTAATATATACTGTATATTTATTTATGCAAATAAATTAATCATGTTAGTAAACAAAGCTGCAATAAATAGATCAAATGTGCCATTCATAATAATTTCAACTAAATGCAGTTTATTAAGAGTTTATTAAATTGTGGGAAAAAAGTCAATTATGGGCGGCATGGTGGCTCAGTGGTTAGCACTGTCTCCTCACAGCAAGAAGGTTGCTGGTTTGAGCCCAGCTGAGCCAGTTGGCATTTCTGTGTGAAGTTTGCATGTTCTCCCTGTGTTCGCGTGGGTTTCCTCCAGGTGCTCCGGTTTTCTCCACAGTCCAATTGAATAAACTAAATTGGCTGTAGTGTATGAGTGCGTGTGTGAATGTGAGAGTGTGTATGGGTGTTTCCCAGTACTGGGTTGCGGCTGGAAGGGCATCTGCTGCGTAAAATGTTCGCCAGAATAGTTGATGGTTCATTCCACTGTGACGACCCCTGATAAATAAAGGACTTAGCCGAAGGAAAATGAATGAATGAAAGATAACAATTACCCACAGAAGAAATCCCTCTTACAAATGTTTCTTAAGCGGTGAGAGTTATTTTAAACTTAAACTAATAATATTTAACAATATAAAAATTTTGACTATGTTTTAATAAAAGTAAATTGAGGCTTTGTTGTGAAGGTGTTTCATAAACAAATCCATATTAATGTTTTTTTTTATATAACTTCAGAGATAATTAAAACCTACCATCAAACATTTTTACAGCATTTATTAATGTGGAAGAATGTTAATCTGCAAATTATACTTTTGCTCATTATTAATTCATTGTCTTTCATAATTCATTCTCATGTTAATTTATGCAACTTGAAACACATTAGCACATGCAAAAATTATTAGTGGTTATTAAGAAATGCTGCAAATGTACTTCCATTGCATTAACTAATGTTGACAAATTGAACTACTGTATATTGTAAAGTGTTAATGGAATTCAATAAAACAGAGCCTGGACATGTAAAATGTATACAAATGGGAAAGGAAAATATTATGTTCACTAGTTTTTAGTTCAGCTCAACATACATTCTGACAGTAATTATTAATGTGATAATTATCCAGTGAATAATTAGCACTCCTGATCTTTAGTTACAAAAACAGACCCTGATCTTAAGAAATTAATACACTGCAAAAAATATATAATATTTTTTGGTAGTTGAATCAAATTAACTGTTCTAGTCATCTCAACATACATCAATCAGACTAAAAATATTAAGTTAAGCTTTGTAAAACTTGAAAAATTTAGTTGAAACCTGATTAACCCTTTAAAATAAGTTAAAGCAGCAAAAATATTTGTTGTCTTGACTTACTGTCATTAATTATTTTTCAGTGTATAAATAGCTATAAACATCTACAAACTCTACGCTAAGATAATTTATGATATACATTCGATTTTTTTGTTCAACTCTCTGGGAGCAAATGACAACTTAAAACATTTTAATATGGTCTTTACTTGTTTACAGTTTCTTTAGTTATTCAGTCATTCATTTTCTTCTGTAAGTATGCTATTAAGTCATACTTTTCTTTAATACTTCTAACTGCACTTGACCAGTTTGTTACAGTAGGTTTATAAAAATTAATTCCACAATTGTGTCATTTACAGTAATGGTGCAAATCTGGTGTTTTTTTTTTTCGTGAGTGCTCGAGCCCTGAAGGACCTCCCCATAGAGCCATAGATCGTCTGGATTGTTTTTATAGCACACTGACCTTTTATATGTCAAAAGATCAAGGGAATTAGGATTTATTAGTTCATGAGCCCTTTAAAGATCTCTCTCACCTGCTTGACTCGTGTTCTCAAAACAGTCAGTATGAGAGAGAGTTCGGTCATGACTGGTTTATGAATGATGTCTGCTCTGTCCTCTAGCTGTACCCCTCGCTGTGTGAACTGGCCCATGTGTTGTCCGTGGACGGGCCGGTGAGACAGAGACTGGACTCTCTGGCAGGAGAACTTGCCAAAGCTGCTGATAAAGAACTACAGGTGATGCCTCTCTCTCTCTCTCTCTCTCTCTCTCTCTCTCTCTCTCTCTCTCTCTTTCTTTCTCTCTCTCTTTCTTTCTCTCTCTCTCATTCTTCAGACTGATTTATATCTGCTGTCTTGTTCTGTTGGATTTTTAATGGATGATTGACGGAGGATTTGTGCAGGTCATCGTGGACTCCATGGTGTCTCTGTGTCGGGAGCTGTGTCCACTTTCTTGTTCCGCTGCAGAGTGTCTTTCTCCACCACTGTCCTCCATCTCTGAGCGCGTGTCCATCCCTCGTTCATCCATCCGCACCGCTCTGATGGAAAGAGCGGCACAGGACATCAACAGAGCTTTGGAGTAAGCAAAACTTTAGGGGGTTGAGTAGTTAAAGTTCTGAAGTAATTTATACATTTTTATTGTATTATTATTATTTTTTAAATATATTTTAGTTTGTTCAGTTTATTTTATATATTTTTTATGTATTAAATGTTATGTTAAATGCTTATTTTATTAAAAAAATTCACAATATTTTACAATTTATTTATTCTATATTTTTTATTTTATTTGTATTTTATTTTATTTGTTATATTATTTATTATTTTATGATTATTTTGCTTTATATTTTTTGATTTAAATGATTTTTATATATTTCATTAAAAAAAATATTATTATTATTTTTATTATTATTTTATTTTATTTTATTTTATTTTATTTTATTTTATTTTCATTTATTCATTTTCTTTTTTTTGGCTTAGTTCCTTTATTAATCAACTCCACACAGAAACAGCAACTGTCCCAGCCGAGGCTTGAACCAGCGACCTTCTTGCTGTGAGGCGATAGCGCCACTGCGCTACCGCGCCGCCCTTTATTTTATTTTATTTTATTTTATTTTAAAGACCACTTGATTTAGCTTAAAAGGTTTTCTTTTCTTTTCTTTTCAGCTTAGCCCTTTACAAAACTCTTTTGCCCAGATACTGTGCACTACCCTCATCAGTCATGACTTTTTTTATCCACCTTTTTCCTTCATCGCATGATGCTTTGCTTGTATTATGAATGTAACTACGATTAAACTATTTCAGAAATCAGTGAAGTGTTTTAAAAAACAATGAGGTATTGTTATTCTCCTCATGTTCATCCATCAAATATTACATTAATTAGAATTAACAAATTACGTTCAGTGGACCACAAGTAACCCCAAAAACTCAAAACCAACCAAGTCTTTCTGCACCAATATTACAGATGCATAATAAATATTACTGTAGGAAATACAACAAGAAAATAAACTGGAGGAACAAAACACAGTAAACTCAAAAGAGTCACTTTAAAAATGTTTATTTTCATGAAAACATAGTAGTAGTGCTGTACTAGCACAACCTTATTATCTGAAGTGAAATTTTTGCAGTTTTTTTTAAAATAAAAGTTTCTAAATCTTGAAATGCAACCTATAATTTATAAAAAGTAGGACAGCCACTGTATTCCCAGCATGGTTTTAACATAATCTACATGCTTTTGGTTTTGTGTGTTTGTGTGTGCGTGTGTGTGTGTGCGTGTGTGCGTGTGCGTGTGCGCATGTGCGCATGTGCGTGTGTGTGTGTGTGTGTGTGTGTGTGTGTGTGTGTGTGTGTGTGTG
>CAIGQW010012753.1:1033586-1057957 GCA_903798125.1 Danio choprae | reverse complement strand
TGTGTGTGTGTGTGTGTGTGTGTGTGTGTGTGTGTGTGTGTGTGTGTTCATCTCTTGTACATCTCTTGCAGGGAGGTGAAGCTGTCTGTGGTCTCATATCTCACCAACTCCATAGTGGACCAGATCCTGCAGGAGCTTTACGCCACACACAAAACACTGGTATGACAAATCCAATTTCTCCCTCCACTCGTCTGTTGATTCTGAGCATGTGCGCACACATCGCTCTTCCTCACGCATCTGTTCATCATCACAGCTCCGGCAGGTTTCCCAGATGAGACGGCTGGAGGACGGAGGGACGGCCAGACGGGCTCACAGGCACGCAGACATACTGGACGTGGTGGAGGACGACTTCGGCATCAGCATAGTGAGTGTGTTACGTGAATCACTCGTGTGTTTACAGTATCTGTCATCTCTTGTAACTCAGCTCACTCGTCATCTGTTCTCATTCACTTCTGTCGTTCTGCACACAGGACACGATCGCCATTAAGAAACGCAGCTCAAGGACCAGACGCATTCGCCCCGTGTCCAACAGACTCAGTGAGTCATACACACACACACACTTGTATATGCGTTTTACGATGATTTTCTATGGGCGTAATGTATTGTATATTGTAAAAATTCGCTTATTTTATGGCCTTTCTACGCCTCAAACTCAAGCCTCACAGAAAACCTGTGGCAAATTTTAAATGTTAAAAGACGTCATTAAGTATGATTTTTAAGCATTTTGAATTGGGAGGACACGAAGCATGTCCTCATAAACCACCTTAATAGAGTACAACTAGGTCATACCTATGTCATTATACAATGTCATGTTCTCGTAAACCACATAAACACACACACACACACACATTACGAAGGATGAAACATTCATTTTTTATTTCATTCATTTAGAGCTTTTAAGTCTTGGATGCTTCATACATTTTTCAGTCTTGATCCATTCATCCGTCACATCGCATTTTGACTAGGGTTGTCAGTTGTTAGTTTAGTGTTGCGTTATCTGAGTGTTTTATCTATTTTTAGTTAATAATTAAGTTAAAAAATGGTTTTATTTTAATTATGTAATTTAAAAAAATAACTTTTAGTGTTTTATTTAACTTTTGTTCTGTGTGTATTGTATTGTTTTGTATTGTCTGTATTTGTTGTGAAAATAGAAAAAGTAAGATAAAATGATTTGTAAAAAATTAACACAATTATGCTCTCTGAAAATTAAGCAATTAATTAACAAACTTTCAAGGCACTTTTTTGTATTTTTACATCTTTAAATTCATTTATATTTAGCACACTGTAAAATATTATGACAAAAAGTCATGACTACGCGTTTTATGTCACTTTAACATATTTTAATAAGTCAATCAGGTTTACTACATTTTTTAAGTTATGCAAAGTTGAACTTAATATAAGTTGAGATGACTAGAACAGTTAACTTGATTCAACTAAAAAATTAAGACAGATAGTTTTAACCCTTTATATTAGATTTTAATCTTACTTTAATATTTAATCATTCATTCATTTTCTTTTCGGTTTAGTCCCTTTATTAATCTGGGGTCGCCAAAGCGGAATGAACCGCCAACTTATCCAGCATATGTTTTACGCAGCGGATGCCCTTTCAGCTGCAACCCATCACTGGGAAACATCCATAAACAATCATTCACTACGGACAATTTAGCTTACCCAATTCACCTATACTGCATGTCTTTAGACTTGTGGGGGAAACCGGAGCACCCGGAGGAAACCCACGCAAACACGGGGAGAACATGCAAATCGTGCTACCCACTGCGCCACCGTGACGCCCCTTTAATATTTAGCATTTAGTTAATGATGTCAATTTATAGTAGTTAAGGTTTAACATAAAACACTTAATAATTAAAAGCAGCAGTGATAAATCTGACTAATTCAGACAGGTCAGGTATTCATAGCGCTTCACTTTTTCCACATTTTTTTGTTACAGCCTTATTCTAAAATGGATTAAATTCATTTATTTCCTCAAAATTCTACACACAATACCCCATAATGACAATGTGAAAAAAGATTTTTTAATTGAAATTGAAAACTTATTAAAAATAATGTGATTTTTCTGGTTTTTTATTTTTAATAAATTTGCAACAATTTCAAAAAATATTTTTTCACATTGTCATTATGGGGTATTGTGTGTAGAATTTTGAGGAAGTAAATGAATTTAATCCATTTTAGAATAAGGCTGTAAAAAGTGAAATGCTATGAATACTTTCCGGATGCACTGTAAGTAATGTATAATCAATTAAATCAGTATAACCTTATTTTTATATAATATTTTTTGCTCAATTAATTCTTTTTAATTATTTGACATTTAGTAGACATTTATTTAGTAAAACATTTTACACTTAATCATGCTTATAAATTATTATAAATAAAAAACAGCACTGACAAATAAATCAAAAAGTACATTGATTTTTAAAGACTGTATCTCAATAACCCCTTTTCACTGAACTTTGCATATAATTTTTTGCAATAGGTAATTTATGTGGTAAATTAAATGGAGAGTTCACCATTATTTACTCATCCTTCACTTGTTTCAAACCTGTTTGAGTTTCTTTTCTCTGTTGGACACAAAAGAAGATATTTTAAAGAATGTTGCAAACCAGCAGCTATTGACTTCCATGGTATTTTTTGGGAGTCAATGTGTTCAACAGAAAAAAGAAATTCATAAAGGTTTGGAACCACTTGAAGGTGAATAAATGGTAAGTACATTTTTATTCTTGGGTGAACTATCCCCTTAATAATTATATCATATTTTATTTAATTTGATGTGTTTCACTCTTCTCCAGGTCTAGGTGAAGACCCCAACTCCTCACCTTTAGTTTCCACTCCTCAGTCATCTGCTCCTCTTTCACGCTCGGCCTCATGGGAAGGTCTGGCTACACTGCCCACTCAGGGTTCACCTCTGCGTCATGTGACCCACGTCAGGCCCCGTCCACCAAGAAGACACAGGGCTGCGCATGCTCCCTTAGAGACGGTAACAATTAAACCATTTTCAGTATTTTCACACCATTATTGCAGTGTATATTCATAGCTAGGGCGACGCGGTGGCACAGTGTGTAGCACAATCGTCTCACAGCAAGAAGGTCGCTGGTTCAAGCCTCGGCTGGGTCAGTTGACATTTCTGTATGAAGTTTGCATGTTCTCCCCGTGTTTGCGTGTGTTTCCTCGGGGTGCTCGGTTTCCCCCACAAGTCCAAAGACCAGCGCTATAGGTGAATTGGGTAAGCAAATTTGTCAGTAGTGTATGTGTGTGAATGAGTGTATGGATGTTTCCCAGTGATGGATTGCGGCTGGAAGGGCATCCGCTGCGTAAAACATATGCTGGATAAGTTGACGGTTCAAGTTCTTAAGCCAAAAAGAAAATGAATGAATGAAGATTCATAGCTATGGAAAAATATATATATGATAATACTTGAATATTTGTAAGTTTCTCTGGATGTACTGGATTTACTAGGTATGTTTTTGAGTATAATGTTAATTTTGTTTTATCCTCTAAACGTCCAATGACATATCTTCCAAATTTCAAATATAAATATTGACATTTATAGCTTTTTTTACCTCCAGGAAATGAAAATTGGGCAAAATAACAATAGTTTTTTTGTATTGACTGAAAAATGAGGTGTTGTTTTGTCTAAACGTGAATATAAACATTTTATGCTTTAAATGAATTTTTATTCAGAATTTAGAAGTAATGGCATTTGTTGTTTGCAGAATAAAACAAAAATTGCTTTTCCCAAAACACGTAACTATAAATTGTAAGTCCAGAAAAGCTGAGAATTTCAATAAGGTCTGTTCATTTTTCTTCTACAGTTGAGTATATATAGCATTTTTGATGTTAAAATTAGGTAAATTAACTGAAATAAATGTCACAAAACAAGAATACATCAGAACACTGCACTCTGATCATTTCAGGCTGTGCTTCATGTTATGTTATTGCCCTCTAGTCTTCTATTAGTCACATATTTAAGATTTATTTATGATCAATATTGTCTTCAGTTCAGTTTCATACAAATATTCTGCTCACAGAATGTGACCTTAGTGTATTGTTGGAGAACACAATTCGGTTAAACTCAATTCTCTTATTTCACCTGTAATTAAATCTGTGAAAAACATAGTTGTCTTTAGATTTGCGACTCCAGAGGCTTTCTTTATAATGTTGTTGCAGAATCACATATATCCCTTGCAGACTTCTTGCAGTTTTATTATTAAGCTGACTAGTGAAAGTGTCCAGAAGAATCTGGAATCGACTCTATCACACATACAATCAATATTAACAGTAATTGTAAGCATGAAATATCATATATTGTGTTTCTTACAACATATGATTACAACATATTACAACAAGTTCAAGACTGCAGGACTTATCACATAAGAATGATACCTATAGGCAACTTAACTAAAATAAACTTGGGCACATCAGGACGATTTTCAATCCTTTTTATCATCAGCATTTTTTTGAGACATTCATTCCCAAGCCATTTTCATAAGCGATGAGCTCATGGTTTTTTCTTGTTTATTTATCTGGCAGGCCTTTCCACTTCTGTTTAACCTCCTGCACTACAGCGCACAAACACAAAGGCTTGTGGGAAAAAGTTACAAATCATGAAAGAAAATTAAGTGAATGAAAACTCACCATTGAATCCTATTTGAAATCTATTTTCACAATTCCTGTGTGCTCTGCTAGATTGTTTTGTGCTTGACCTCCACAATTTTCCTTTTTACTTCAGCAGCCCTAGGCATGTAAACAAAGGCTCCAATCTCATTGGTCAACCATTTTTTAACGTAGCACATCAAACAAAGAAACAAAAAATAAACAATTCAGAGCCGTTTTTTTAAATTTTTTAATTACGATTTTACGCCTGGAATTTTGTGCGTTGGTGTGCACGCTCACATTATCGTATTTTGTTTATTCATTCATTCATTCATTTTCTTTACGGCTTAGTCCCTTTATTAATCTGGGGTCGCCGCAGCGGAATGAACCGCCAACTTATCCAGCATATGTTTTACACAGCGGATGCCCTTCCAGCTGCAATCCATTACTGGGAAACATACTTACATACCCATTCACACTCAGACAATTTAGCTTACCCAATTCACCTACTGCATGTCTTTGGACTTGTGGGGGAAACCGGAGCACCCAGAGGAAACCCACGCAAACACGGTAGAACATGCAAACTCCACACAGAAACGCCAACTGACCCAGCCGGGGCTCGAACCAGCGACCTTCTTGCTGTGAGGCGATTGTGCTACCCACACTGTGCTAGTCACAGGTAAAACATCAGCGATAATGGCGAGTGCAATTTGTCCCGGTCTGCTCTGGCCTTAATGCAATACATGAAAAATGATCTCTTTTCTGTGTAAATTGATAACGTCTAACAGTAGATTTAGAAAATGTTTAGAAACTATTTTCTGTGAAAATCCCTCGTACTGAATGTTTAATGCTAAATGTTTGTAATGCGAATTTGAATATAGTTATGATATATACAGTCTTTATTGCCATATACTAAACCGTGGATAATCGGCATTAAAAATGTTTAGTTAGCATCGATTTTTATTTATTTTTTTAATGTAAACCCTGCATTGCAGTGTCAGACATTGCAGTGTGAAATGGCGCAGTGTTAAATATTATAGCTTGATGCTCTGAACAGCCACAGAAACACAGCTTGTCAAACAGGCATTTTAACACTGGAGGGGAAAATGTCAATTGGAGCGAAGAATAGTTTTATTCTTACCTTTATAGTCTCTGAAAGTCCATTCAGGAAAACACAGTATAATAAGAGGTTGTGTAATGCTAGAGCAGTTATGCAAGCAAGTTGCACTGCAAATATGCAAATAAGGACATTAAGCCAGAGTTGTGTGAAACATCAATTTATGAATTGTACAGTTATGAAGTTGTAAAATTTGAGCAGTGTAATTTATAAACAAATAGAGGATTCCTTTTAACCAGAGTTTAGACTGACTCAGGGTTATCCATTTCAAGTGTGAAAAGTCCTCAGATGCTTGAAGAGAGAGCTCCATCCCTATGTCCCTCTGATTGGTTGATTTATGGTTGATTGTATCTTAATGTTATATCACACATGTTGAGGAAGGCAATTTGCCTGTCAAAATTATCCTGTCTGGTTACGTGTAATGCTATTTAGAAAATCGGCTACTCAGGCATTCATTTTCCTTCGGCTTAGTCTCTTATTTATCAGGGGTCGCCACATCGGAATGAACCGCCAACTTATGTTTTACGCAGCGGATGCCCTTCCAGCCGCAACCCAATACTGGGAAACACCCATACACTCTCACATTCACACACACACTCATACATTATGGCCAATTTAGTTATCCAATTCACCTATACAGCATGTCTTAGGACTGTGGGGGAAACTAGAGCACCTGGAGGAAACCCACACGAACACAGCGAGAACAACTTATCCAGCATATGTTTTACGCAGCGGATGCCTTTCCAGCTGCAACCCATCACTGGGAAACATCCATACACACTCATTCACACACATACACTAAGGGCAATTTAGATTACCCAATTCACCTATACCGCATGTTTTTGGACTTGTGTGGAAACCGTAGCACCCGGAGGAAACCCACGCAAATACGGGGAGAACATGCAAACTCCACACAGAAGTGCCAACTGACCCAGCCGAGGGTTTTATATAAACTATAAGCTTAATCATTTTCAAGTACTCTCAAAGTACTAGTAGCCGTGAAGCTGTATTTAATGAATCATCAAGAAACAGTTTCAGCTAAAAAAAAAAAAAAGTAAAAAATCACCAACATCCTGGATGACCTGAGGGTGGCTAATCTCATAGCTATTTTTCATTTTTGGATGAACTCTGTCTTTAATGATTGTTACTTCCATTTTAATGGTGACTTCTTTGATTGCTCCTCTTGCTTTAAGACTGATGACAACATAACATTTCTTTGGAGATTGCGTAATTACAGACAATTTGTTGCAAATGAATTAAAAACCGCACTGATTTATAGATCCTGCAGCAGTTATTCCTCAAGCAAACGCCAAATATGACATAAAAAATGATTAACTTACAACCATTCGATCCATTAACGGCAAAAGGAGGGCAGTGATTTTAATCATGCTCTCTTGTTAACTCGATTGTTCTCAGAAATCTGTTTGAACGCAGGCCCAGATGTTTCCTGCAGGGTCTCCAAAACGAACGCTTTAAAAACTCTCTCCTTTTCAATCACTTCTGATCAGTCCAAGTGCCCGCAAGCTGTGTCTTTGTTGTGTCGGTTGATCAAATTAATGCGCTGACATAATACAAATGAACAAACCCCAGATGGTGTTATACAGTAGCGTGACAGCTTCATCCACTAACACAAATTTAGAGAGATGATGTACTCCAGTCCCAGTCCTCAGAAGCACACATCATCATCATCATTATTTCTCTTGTCGTCTTCTAGCACTGCTCAGAGAATGGTGGAGTATCTCTATTGGATGATGGACTGCCCGACTTCTACACCAAGAGAGTTTTACCAGACAGGTGCTTCAGTACTGAAACTCTTCTGTGTAGTAATGAAGTCTTAACTATGAAAGTGTCACATTTGCTTACATTTTAAAGGTTGAAGGGATAGCGGGCTTGCACAAATGTGGGTGTTATCTCTGACACCCCGTATCTCTGTCCTGCAGTCAGCTGTCGTCCCACCATCATGCTCAGGCTCTGAGGAGAAAGAAACGACGCAGCGTGCTGTCAATCTTTTCGGGATTCAGGAAGAACCGAAACTCTACCATATCATATCAGGAGCCCGATCCTACAGGAAGGGGCGGGGCTTGCGGGGAGGAATGTCGCACTAAGTGAGTCAAATGTATTTTAAAGTCCACATGAACAGGAAGCAGCGATTGTTTCTTTTTTTTCCCATATTGTGAACTTTTTCAGATTTCAATTAAAAAGGACAAGGGCAAACATTATTTTTTCTTAATGACATGCACAGATGAATTGTTCACCACAAAACTAGCAATGTGAGCTAACAAAATCAATATGGTTAGTTTTGATTTCATGTGTACTTAAAATCATAATAAATAATCATAATGATTTATAATAAAGTAGCCTTCAAAAGTTTGGGGTTGGTCTTTTTATGTTTTGACGTCCTCTTTTTACAGGGTAAAAACCTCCCACACTGCCAAAATTTTGCTTTCTTTAGCATAAAACCATAAGATAAATGCATAATGGAAATGCATTAATCCACATAATGTGAAACCTTTATTCAAAACCCCTATAACCAGCTGTATGTTAAGTGCATTTAAAAAAAGAAATTGGTAGTAGTATATTTAAACATGTCATCAATTGGTGTGATAGAAAGGCATGTTTTCTGCATCATTACTACTCAAAGAGCATTTCTTATTGATTTCAGTTGCTGTGTTTACATTTAAAATTGTCAAAGTACTGTTTTCATGCCATGTGTTTAAGTGAACAAAATCTACACTTCCTGGAAAAGCTAGCATGATACATCAATAATCTAATGTAATTTTCTGCAAGTAGGGAGGCCATTTTAGCTCTTTTTCTTTCACAATAAATGCATTGTACCTGTTGGCAGAAAAAACAAATGCTGTCATTTTATCTCGTTTATCTGTTTAAAGGCAGGTACCTGATGTTTAGGAACAAGCCGGAACAAGGTTCCACCCTCTTCTGCAAAAGGGGTGGAGATCAGCAGCTTATTTGCATTTAAAAAGACACACAAAAACAGAATGCTTGTTGCTTCCAAAAAAACAGCATTTACAGCATGGTATAATACATGAAATGTGAGGTATTTTGAGCTGAACCTCATAGACATTCTCAGGGGACACCTGAGACTTATATCTTGTTAAAAGGGCATAATATGACCCCTTTAATTGTTGATTTTCTTCTTTTGCTTTCTCAGTATCGCTACCGAGAATGTGTACTCCTTGATTCAACACCCGAAAGATCGTGGGAGGTTAGATGGAAGCACTGAAGGCACCAATGGGAGGCTGGTAGGGCCTGGTGTTCAGAGGACCCCTCAGCTGTCAGGACGGCCCGTTCAGGGTATACCCCTGCCAGGAATGATGGGAATCAGCCCCTCCTGCTTCTCACACAGACAGGTAAAGTCACCTTTTAAGGGATAGTTTACCCAAACCTCAGAATTCTGTCATCATTTACTTACCATTCACTTGTTCCAAACCAGTTTAAGTTTTTTTTTTTTAATCTGTTGAACACAAAAGAAGATATTTTGAAGACTGTTGGAAACCTGTAACTGTTAACTTTGATACTACTATGGAAGTCAATGGTTACAGGTTTCTAGTTTTCTTTAAAATATCGTGTTTTGTGTTTAATAGAATTAAAAAAGACTGGTTTAGAACAAGTAAATTCAGTAAATTATGACATAATTTTCACTTTTAGGTGAACTATCCCGTTAAAAGGACATTCAGAACTGTAATTCAAAGCTTAATTTAAAAAAGTAGAATGAAATTAAATTCAAATAAACTCCATTGTTGTAATAGTTAATTGTCAATAATCAGTTTAAAATACCACCTTCAAGATGGATATTTAATCTACACAGCATATTCTTTTAGTGAATAATATAATGATAAAAATATTTAATACAATTTTACTTTTTTAAAGAACGTTGTTAACGTTCTTTAATTTATAATTTACAAAATTCCTCTCCGTGCCATACAAATTCCAACAATCTGTGGCCTCTGACCAATTCAGTCAAATACCAAAGCCAGTTCCTAAATTAAATTAGGTTAACCCTGCTACTAATATTTATGTTTTCCATTCCAAAAATTGTTTTTATGGTGCAGGCGGTGCTGAGCGTATACATTGTAGGAGGGAAGGAAATTGTTTTCCTTAGTCAGTAATACAACACTAGCATCACTCGTTTTTGATCAATTTGAGAACTAAATAGGAGTTTTATGAGCATAATGACATGTTTACCACAGTCCCTCACACCCGGCCTCTCTGTTCCCTGCAGTCGCCTGATTACAGTGAGGTTTTCGGCTCATCTGAAGAGATTGGATACGGAGAGCATGAGACTGACCGACATTCGGATATTGTCGCTAAAGGCCACACGCCGTCTATACACAGACAGGAATCAGGAAGACAGGAATCACAGTCAGACAGCCAGAAAAAGGCAGACAGCGTAATAGATCCTCAGCTGCTGGAAACCAGAAAAAGACCCGATCCGCCGCCTCAGAGCACCAAACCAAGCCTAGCAAAGACACGGCAGCGCCATCTGGAGGAGAGTTCTGGTACTGCACAAGTTTATTTCTGATGTAACAACCATATAACTCTTTATATCTTCACTCATGGTGATTATTTCTGGTACCTAGATAAATCTACTGAAGATTCGGGAGAGCTGAGGGAGAAGGATGAGGAAAAAGCGGACGCAAGATGTGGAGAAAACCAAAAAGACCAAAAACCACAAGGACAGACTCCACCCATCCCTGAAAAGGTGCTTGGATGGTAGTTTTCCAAAATGACGCATAAAGTGAGTGATTGTTGCGTAACAGATTTTGATTCTGTTGTTCTTTTCAGCCATGTTATTATTCACCTCACACGTCTCCCATTGGCTCCTCGCCGCATGACGTGGCCAATGAGCATCAGCCACCAGCTGCTCCGCCCACCTCTGCTAAGCCTGTGTTGCATTCCACTTCAGTAGATTCTGCTTTACTTCAAGGTAATTCAGGGACAACAATGATGTTTAAATGTCATACTGGTAGATGCAATTAAATTTTCATATGCTAAAGTTGCATTTCAGATCACAAGATGTATAAAAGAGATCCTGAATTCTAAATGGTGCAGAACTTGATTGTCAAGTGTTGCCAAAGATCCCTGAATAGGATAATACTTAAAAAAATATTATAAACCGTAATAATAATAATTAGATAGATAGACAGATAGACATAAATACATAGATTTAATCATTCTGAAAATGACATTGTGAAAAAAAATTATATTACGGTTGTTATTTCTTTATTTATTTTTATTTACTTAAATTTTACTTAAATTTACTAAATTAAAATAAACTTTAATACCACTGCATTATTTTTAAATTTAGTATTATTACTAAAACATAAAGTAAACAAAAAACATTTTGTATTATAATTATTCACCTAAAGATTGTAGATTTTCTCCCAGTACAGAAAAATTGGTAACGTAGCAAACATGTGACCTTTACTTTTGCTCAGGTGATGAAATCAAAAGCAGTCCTGGAGGTCCCATGAAACCACATCGAAACAGGAAAGCGAACTCATGTGACACAGGTACACTCTTTGAACTCCCCTTTTTTGAGCGAGTGCCGAGGGTCCGCATTCACCATCTCCAGCTCTAGCATGCTTTCATCTTCCAGCTCAGCCTTACTTTGTGTGGTCCTCACGTAGTGCCAATCCCTCCTTCTGTGTGCCCCCTGTATTTACCCCTTCAGGAATGGAGCAGGACACCCGCTGTGATCTGGAAAGATCCTCAGATCGCAAACCCCCTGTGAAAAAACCTAGACTCCCTCCGAAACGAAATAAATCATTGGATTTCCCTGGTACTGTGTTGTTTTGTTGTATGTTCATCTTAAAAGCATTGGTCAGTTTAGTCTACATGGAAAGCTCTTCGGTAATTTGCAAGGGTGTAAAAATAAATTTTAAAAAAATCATGCTCAAGTGAAAGCATTTTACTCCATTACTCGAAGTTTTAAAAAAAGTGGAAAATGGCTGTATGGAATATATGGCTCTATGGAAAATTCTCTTTTTTTTCCTGAATGTACCAAGTTTATAAGGTATGTATTTAATTAAAATATTATTATTTTTTAATTGAAGATTTGAAAAATTCCTTCTAAATTATTAATTAATTTTCTTTTCGGCTTAGTCCCTTTATTAATCTGGGGTCGTCACAGTGGAATGAACCACCAATTGATCCAGCATATGTTTTTCGCAGCGGATGCCCTTCCAGCTGCAACCCATCACTGGGAAACACCCACACACACCCATTCACACACATACACTACGGACAATTTAGCTTACCCAATTCACCTATACCGCATGTCTTTGGCCAAGACGGGGAGAACATGCAAATTCCACACAGAAATGCCAACTGACCCAGCCGAGGCTCAAACCAGCAACCTTCTTGCTGTGAGGCGATCGTGCTACCCACAGCACCACCGTGAGGCCCTAAATTGTAAATAAAAAAAGTTTTATAAAGCATTTATTTATTTATTTTTCAATAAAATGTTGATTTGTCAAATTAACAAATCAGGAAATCAGGGTTATTCCACCAAATACTTATTTCCTGAATCTTCTGAAGGTTAAACTTTTGGCATCGTGTTGTCTAAAAAAAGAATATAAAATAAAGCACTATTATTTAGACACTTTTTTTTGTTATTTTTTGCAACAAAAAAAGCTCAGTGACAACATTTTTATTTTAAATTTGGAAGTAATTTCATCAGTAGTTTACAGAAGAAAACTAAACTTGAACATTTTCTACTTGAACTTTTACTTGAGCTTGAAATGATCTCTTAATTTTGTTCCGTGTCTGCTGTATATATCAAACAGAAACAATGCTTTGTACACATCATTGGTTCTTTTATTTCAAAGGGATCGTTCCCACATAGTCATTATTCACTCTTTCTTCACTTACTCCAAACCTTTTTCACTTTCTAATGTTAAACACAAAAGAAGATATTCTGAAGAAAGCCTTAAAGCTGTAACCATTGACTTCCATAATATTTGTTATTTCTACTATGGAATGGTTACAAGTTTCCAACATTCTCCAAAATATCTTCTTTTGTGTTTAACAGAATAAAGACGGGTGAGTAAGAAGCAAGTAAATTTACATTTTTGGGTGAACTATCCCTTTAAGAATTCACATTTGAATGTTTGTTTACCATATTAAAGTGCACAAGATGGAAGAAACTTTTTTTTAATCTCAAACAAAATCGTAAAGAATAAAGAGTAGTTTCTTCTTCAGAAATGCACTCAAGTTAATATTAAATGCCCCAAAACAATAATCAAATACAGCAATCAAGTAAAATGACTCAAGTATTTTACACCCCTGGTAATTAGAGAAAATCTTTCCAATGTTTCATGTGAATGTAGGTGTATGTGTGTGTGAGCAAACAGCTGTCTGTGTTTGTGAGTCTGCAGACAGATGGCTCTGAGCTGACCTTTAACAAAGCCAGATTAGTAAACAGGTAACGTAAGTAGACCATCATTCACTCTCTCTGTCTCTCTCTATTCCTTTGTTTATCTCCACAGGTCATCAGAGTTTAGAGCCGAGCAACACTGAAGCATCATGACAACCATTTGAGCCAAAGCTCGGTGAAAACATGGGCTCATTGTGATGCCGAGAGGAGAGAGCGAGAGAGAGAGAGGAGGGAGAGAGAATTTGCACCTTGATCAATTTCATAGTAATTTTGCACACTCATATGTTTGCATACTCCAGTGAGTTGTTTTGCTTTCCCTCCTGCTTTTGACTTAACATTCCTTCTTAAAGGGATAGTTCACCCTGAAAATTTTTATTCGGTCCTCGTTTACGTACGTCATGATTTTGCCAAGTACAATGCGATCCTGGTTTAACATCTATGTTGATCCTGGAACATCATTTTTGTTTGAAAATGTGATCCATACCTATTCCCTACCCCAACCATAACTGTAAATTCTTCCCAAAACCAGAGGGGAATAATAGTTGGATAATAATCATGTAGAAGTGCATAAACTTAACCATAAGCCTAAACTTAACATAAACGGTAAACATATCCCTTAATTCTGATTGGCTTGTTGGAATGTTGTTCCAGGATCAACATAGATGTTAATGTCCCACTTGGTAAAATCAGGTTGGTGCTCATGCAAGCACCCTTAGTGGCTGCAAATCTTTATGAGTTTCTTTTTTTTCTGTTAAACACAAAAAAAGATATTTTGAAGAATGTTGGAAACCGCTAGCCATAAGCTGTATTTCTGTCCAAAGTTACCCATTTATTTTTTAAGTACAAAATTAAAATATCGCAAATAAAACACGGTTTTCATTCCATGTGATCAAGAGAATTACAAATCAAAACTTCCAGCGAAACAAACGAAAAATATTAGCAATTAAAAATGAAAGTTTCTACAAGCAGATAAACATATTTAACTCAATTGTTTGGGGAAAAAATTGGGTCAAACTTTTCTAGAAGGTAACAATACAGAATCCTTTTAAAGATAGAGTTGTTTTAGCATATTGAATTGTTCTCTAATTCAGAGTAAAATAAATAGTAATTCGTCAAAGATTTGGTTAAATAGGGAAACAAAACAATGCAATGACAAAGGTCAGAGACGTCTATCAAGTGCATATGACATTTCATATCACATATCACATAATTAAAATGCAGTTGAATGAAAGACAAAAATATAGCACTTAAAGAGATAGTTTACCTAAAAATGAAAATGTTGTCATCATTTACTTACCATTGACTTGTTCAATTGTTAAAAAAAAAAAAAAATGGAAGCATTGATTACATCAGGGGTGCCCAAACTCTATCCTGGAGGGCCAATGTCCTGCATAGTTTAGCTCCAACTTCCTTCATACCTGCCTGGAAGTTTCTAGTATATCTAGGAAGAGCTTAGAATGGAAAAATCAACATCAATATTGGTAAAAAAAATATTCTATAGAGGCCATGGCTCACGGTTTCCAGCATCGTTCAAGCAAAAGAAGTTCAAAACAAGGATAAAAGTATGATGAACTGATGACAGAATACTTTTTTTTTTTGGGGTGAATTAACCTTTAACCTTTGGCACTTAACTACCATTCCTTCATTTAACTTTCTCTCCGTCTCTCTCCCTCCAAGTCTGCCGACAATCTTTGACGTAAAGGAACTTTTTTGCTATTTATCTTTAAAATCATAGAATGATATTTTGTAAAGTATAATATATAAACAGAACCGATATTTGCACTAATCATGGCTTGAATTCTCTTTCGGTTTGGTGGATGTTCCTCCCCTCATGTCTGTGTGAAGTTTTCATAGTGTGCGACTAACTTATCATTTTCCGTCTACTCGATCAATATCATTAGCAGTATTACTGTTGTCTAAATCAGGCATTGTTTATGCAACTGAATAAATGTTTAAGAGTTTGCCGGCCCTAAATGAGCTTTATTTTCTACTAAATGTGACTGAATGAATAAAAACTAAATATCACATTTGCTGTTGTGCGTTTACTGTTCATTAATGATAAATGTTAACACTGTGGTAGAGAATAATCAGGGTAAATAAACAACAACACAAGGTACTTTAAAGAATATGGTCACAGTAATACTGTGGTGCTTTTTATATTTATATGGAAACATCTAAAGGTTTGGAGTTAGCAAGATCTTGTTTTTTTATGTATTGAGCAAAAGTACAGTAAATATTGTGAACTGTTATTGAAATAAAACTTTTAATTGCTATTTTTATATTTATATAAGGGGAATAATCTTTTTTGTTATGATTTCATGTCAAATGATCCTTAAGAAATCATTCTAATATGCTGCTTTGGTGCTCAATAATCAATCTTGAGTAAAATGATGACAATATTAAGCCTATTTAATTTTTTTAATGCAAAAATAACAAAACACCTTCCTTAAAAAGTATAGAAGTAACACATTTAGTTATGTAATTTTTTAAAAAGTGGCTCAGGATTGCAATATATTACTTATAAAAGCAACTTTACCCAACACTGTCAATAAAATTTGTTATTATCAAATCTGAAAACAGCTGATGTGCTACTGTAAATATGTTTTTTTTAAAACCATGGTCAATTATTGTCAGGGTAAAGTACAAGGAACAGTATTTGTTTTAAACAGAAACCATGTGTACCAAATAAGGGACAGAAAAGTACATTTAAGAAAAGAAAAATATTATTATTATTATTGTTATTATTATTATTATTATATAATATGTATAAACACTGTGTGAGTAAAAAAACAACAACATAAGGCACTTAAAAAAATATGATCACAGTAACACCGTGGTACATATGCAAACATCTAAAGGTTTGGAGTTTGCAAGATCTTGTTTTTTATCTTTTGAGCAAAAGTACAGTAAATATTGAGAAATGTTATTAAAATAAAACCATTCTAATTGCTATATATGTTGTATAATTATTATTTTTTAAATCAGATTTTTGTGTGTGTGTGTGTGTGGTTTTATGCGTCAAATGATCCTTTGGAAATAATTCTAATATGCTGATTTGATGTTCAATAACCAGTATTTGGTAAACTTACTTTTAAAAGTAATATATTACAATATTTAGTCTTTTATATTTGATATTTTAATGCAAAAATAACATAAAACATTACTTTCCATGGCCTCACAGTGGCGCAGTGGATAGCACGTTCGCCTCACAGCAAGAAGGTCGCTGGTTCGAGCCTCGGCTGGGTCAGTTGGCGTTTCTGTGTGGAGTTTGCATGTTCTCCCTGTGTTGCCGTGGGTTTCCTCCGGGTGCTCCGGTTTCCCCCACAAGTCCAAAGACATGCAGTATAGGTGAATTGGGTAAGCTAAATTGTCCGCAGTGTATGAGTGTGAATGGGTGTGTGTGGATGTTTCCCAGAGATGGGTTGCAGCTGGAAGGGCATTCGCTGCGTAAAACATATGCTGGATAAGTTGGCGGTTCATTCCGCTGTGGCGACCCCAGATTAATAAAGGGACTAAGCTGAAATGAAAATGAATGAATGAATTACTTTCCATCACATTCCTTAAAAAGTTAAGAAATAACACATTTGGTTCAAGATTGTTATATATTGTATTGCGTTTAAAGGGACCTTAACACTTTCAATAACGTTATTATCAAATCTGAAAACAACTGACGTGCTACTGTAAATATGTTTTTTGAAACCATGATACAGGATAAAGTACAAGGAACAGCATTTTATTTTAAACAGAAATCATTTGTAACAATATAAGGGACTGATCGTCGTTGCCTTCGAAGTGAATTTAGGGAAAAGAAATGTACTACTCGCAGTTTGAATAGTTGCACTGTTTGTCATTTCGAAGCCATTTTCCAGTGAATTAAAATTTAATTGAAGTGGTGGAGACCAGCTGCCACCCATCATAAGTCTCGTATTGCCTTTTAATGGCACAGGAGGGCAGTAGAGGCCCAAAGCCAAAGTAAACATCTTTCTGTTACGGAAGAGCGATTTTCAAACAGATTAAGAAATTTATCGCCTGTGAAGCTTAAACGGTCTCTGAAGACAATGGTCTATTTATTCCATTGTCGCGTCATGAGGCTTTTTATTCCACTAAATTACCTGTTTGAAGGTATGAATATTTTCTGCTCTCCGGGTTACTTGATTCAAAGGTCGTTTATTGGGTTCTGTGGCCAGTTATTTTGTATAATGAGGTCTAAACTGTATTCCATCGTTGTCTGTGGGAACCATTCTTCTGGAATGTGTTAATTTTTTTATAATTCTCCCTCCGGGGCCTAAAATTGTCGCATCGTTAGCAGGATAATGTATGTGTAAAATAGCCTCATAATCTCAATACTACCGATCAGTATCATTTTTTTTAACCGATCAGTATCATTTCAATATTTACTCACTGCAATTGATTTCCAGGAGACTTTTTTTCATCATAAAGGCAATATGTTAATAATTATCTTCATAATAATTAAAAGTAGCCTATGTGTTATTGTAAAATGACCAGTTTAACCATTTTCCTAACAGTTACTAATAAAATGTTATCAACAAAAACTGTAGGCTAAAGTGTTACATTTAATATTACAAAATCATTATTGTTTATTATTAATGTAATAATATTGTTACCTTTAAATGTTTGTTGAAATGATAGGCTCTGACATGAAAAATGATAGTAATTTATAGTAAATACTACAGTGTTTTGAAATATACTGAAGTAAAATATACTTGAATTAATTGTGGTAATACTAAAGTTGCTATAGTAATGCAACTACTACTGTATAGAGAACATTGAATTACCCAATACTATATACAGTTAGGGCATATTATACTGCAATACACAACATAAACAACATTCACTCATTTTCTTTTCGGCTTAGTCCCTTTATTAATCTAGGGTTGCCACAGCGGAATGAACCACCAACTTAACCAGCATATGTTTTACGCAGCGGATGCCCTTCCAGCTGCAACCCATCACTGGGAAACATCTATACACACCCATTCACTAGGGACAATTTAGCTTACCCAGTTCACCTATACCGCATGTCTTAGGACTTGTGGGGGAATCCGGAGCACCCGGAGGAAACCCACGCCAACAGGGGGAGAACATCCAAAGGCGTGAGGCGATTGTGCTACCCACTGTGCCATCGTGCTGCCCTCATAAACAACATAAAAACTAAAGTATACTACAGTATTTAGGCTACCTTTTGTCAGCATAGCTAATACTACAGTATGTTGTAGCATTCATTAGCAAAGAGTTGTAAATACTATAATATATACTACACTTTATTATAGTATGGTTTAGAAACACTATAGCATTTACTATAAATTACAGTATTTTTTCATGTGGGCAGCTTCTGCCTTCTCAGTAAAGAAATGTTTTATTCTAGTGCGACTGATGCACTTTCATAAATACTCCCACTATAATCCCTGAAACTGTGAAATGACTCTTAGTAGTTTCAACACTTGTTTATGATGATGATGAGAATTCATGAGTCATTGAACACACACACTCAACAAAACTCCTGCAGTTTCACCGCTGACTAATCAAAACAGCTGATTGGTCATTGCACTCATCAGCTCAACACAAATGTGTGTGATTGGTTAATGCCTCAAGAAGAAAAATAGAGACTAATTTTCCAAATTGCACAGATTTGAAATGCCTAGATTTGCATGTAAGAAGGAATACAATGAAAATGATTTTCAAAAGTTTCTGTTTTTATATTTATAATTATAACACAGGCCTATGATGAAGCTAAAAATCAGGCAAAAGTCTGCATGATTGGAATTCTGATGTTAATTTTACATAACAGCTAAATATACGTTGAGTAGCCATAAATAAATAAAACATTTTCCTCTCAAAGAAAGCAGAGTCGAAGAACTTCTGCATCTACATGTGAGCACAACAGTGTTTTTGTTCCTCACAGATTAAGCACATTTAAATGAATCAGCCGCGTGGCTACATGATTCAGTTAGGCTACCCTTTCATAAGTACAGTTGTTAGCTTTGTTAAAGCTTTGTTAAATGAATTAGCATTTTAAACAAACCGGCTGACTGAAAGATTCAGCTAACTTGTTTAGACTGCGGCCACATACATATTAAACACATTAATCTCTTAGCATAATGTATGCAATCATAAATGCTGTGTAAATGTATGCATGCACGTCACATCAGTGCTACGTTAAGCAATGTGTAAATTCAAAAATGGATTTTGTTGGTGCTGTTTTTTTTAGACCATGCAGTGGCAGACTTTATATTAAGATTTAATTCATTGTTTAAATTAACAATGTGACAGATATGATAATACATTTTTAAAATACTTGGCTATATTGCTGCTTTCTCTGCTGAAAAAAGCAGGGGTTTTTGTCAGACTTTATCACTATTCTCTATTCTTTTAAAAATTCAGAGTTTTATCTTACAATTGTGACTTTGTTTTGCAATTTCAAGTTAATATTTAGCAATTAGTTTATTTCCCCCAATTCTCACATTAAAAAGAATATAGAATTTAGCTGAAATAATAATAGAATTGTTCACTTAATTCGTTTAAATCACGTTAGCCACGTTAATATACGATAAAATAGATTTGATAAAAATAGTAATAGTAGTATGCACTTCTAAATTCAGTATGATTCGATCAAAAGCTAAAACCACTGACACTGACGGATTGATTCATTTCTGACCATCTTTAAAAGTACGTTTTTGGAATGCTCTTTAAGTCAATTCATTCAAAAATGATGATTCCTTGACTCACCGATTCATTCATTCAGAGTCGTCCAAACACAATGATTCATTCAGCAACAAAACATTGTTTGGATCCATGCACGTTGAATTTATGGGGCAATTTTGTTCAATTTGGTTCTTCAAAAGCCCTCACTAAAGTGGTATTTTGACAAATGTCCCGTAGAACATTAAAGAAAACATTCAATTAGGAGAAGCATTGCTCTTTTTTTAAATCATAAAATGCAAATCACAAGCTACTGGCACTTTAAGAGTCCAAAATACAACAAAAAATACAAAACAAAATGAATACCCAGGGCTCCTGATGACACATTGAGGTTATATGAAGCAAATTGATTGGTCTGTGCAAGAAACTGTACTTTATTTACAACATTATTGCCTTTAATTCACAGCATTTGCATTCCTTAATGCTCTACTGATGAAATAAAGCCACCTACATCTCGCATGGCCTGTGGGTGAGTAAAATAGAAGCAAATCTTCATTTTTGATTGATCTGTGATTTTTTTTTTTGACTGATATTTTATTCAAGTTTACTTGTATATTTCTTTTCACAATAATTATTGTTAATCATATAGATATTTATGACTGATCCGAAGGAAAATAAAATTAACATAACATTAAACATTAGGTTTTACATGAATATGGACAACACAGCAGGTGACGTGAATTTAATTTAAGAAGAAATATTTACCTTCTCATTGAGATATCTGACTTTTGCGTAAAGATTATGGCTCTGTTATCTAGGAACTGTCTGGAAATGCCAGCATTCTATTCCCAGCATGTCCCAATAGTACATTTCCAACAAATATTAGCCAAAATGCTGAGCATCTGTGGATGACACGCTCCAAACTCCTGTCACATCATCATATTCACACCTGTTCAGATTGCTAAAGGAAAACATCACCGATCAAAAGAGTAATTTGTCTTGTATGTTTAAAACGTACGAGGCACAATTAAAAGTCATTACATTATTAGGTCTTACATGCATTACACAACCACTGACACAATCGCACAAAGTCATGGGAGATTGTCAGAATATGCATAAATCATTTCATTAATGGCATGTCTAACACACACTCACACACACACACACACACACACACACACACACACACACACACACACTCCTACACGCACACTTCTACTAGCAGTAGGGGAGGCTGTAAATGAAGTGGCATGACGTTAAAGGCAGCTGGACACACACGATGACATTGACTTAGGGAACAAAAGGCTGTGTGTAGACTAATATACACATTTATGATCTTACAATCACATTCATTAAAGCAAGGATTACACAACACATGCTGCTTAGCTCTCCTTTCTTAATGAAAAAGTACTGGTGCAGCCTTGCAGGGTTGGAAATTAATCAGTGCTTGAGGCAAATAAGCGGCATCAAAAATTGAAAATTCCTCCCATAAATTCAAAGTTAATGACCCTGATTTTACTCTGAATACTGCAGCAATGGTGCCAAAAACCTGCATAATTAACTTGCTTTTTTATGGGATGTTGTAATGGATAATAGTTTTTTACATTTATGTGTAAAAAATATGTGGTAAAAAATAAATAAATAAGTTCATTCATTCATTTTCATTTCGGCTTAGTCCCTTTATTAATCTGGGGTCGCCACAGCGGAATGAACCACCAACTTATCCAGCATATGTTTTACGCAGCGGATGCCCTTCCAGCCGCAACCCATCTCTGGGAAACATCAATACACACCCATTCACACTCATAAACTGCGGACAATTTAGCTTACCCAATTCACCTGTACCACATGTCTTTGGACTTGTGGGGGAAACCGGAGCACCCGGAGGAAACCCACGCCAACACGGGGAGAACATGCAAACTCCACACAGAAACGCCAACTGACCCAGCCGAGGCTCGAACCAGCGACCTTCTTGCTGTGAGGCGAACGTGCTACCCACTGCGCCACCGTGAGGCCCAAATAAATAAGTTGATGATACTTTATGGTTTTGCTCAACAATTTAAAATGCATTCCTAAAAAATAAAGGCATTGTTATTGGCATTGATGGTTTCATGAAGAACCTTTAACATCCATCATAAACAAGGTTCTTTAAAGTAAAAACATTCTAAGAAAAACAACATCAACTGAAAGGTTCTTTAGAAATCTAATTTAAAAAACACATTGTGGTGCCTTTATTTGTAAGAGTTCCTACAGAACAAACATTTGCAAATGCAAGTACATTTTGCAAGCAAATTAATGTCCAGTCAAAGTAAAAAATAAGTTTCATGTAAATTATACTCTAATAATTCATTTACAATTCATTTTACAGTGTTTATTCTACTAAAACAATGTTGAATTATGTCTGAAAATGGAATAAAACCTACTCCAGCTCAATTATAACCACACTGAAAAAACTGTTTGTTTAAATTCAGCCCATATAAATTGATTGGCACCACTTAGCTTAAATTAGTTAATCCAATGAATATTTTTTTTGTGCATATGTAAACATGCTTTAAACATTCATTCATTCATTTATTCATTCATTTTCCTTCAGTTTAGTCCCTTTATTCATCATGGGTCGCCACAGCGGAATGAACCACCAACTTATCTAGCATATGTTTACACAGAGGATGCCCTTCCAGCTGCAGCCCAGTACTGGGAAACACCCATACCCTCTCATTCACACACATATACTATGGCCAATTTATTCAATTCACCTATGTCTTTGGACTGTGGGGGAAACCGGAGCACCCGGAGGAAACCCACGCCAACACGGGGAGAACATGCAAACTCCACAAAAATGCCAACTGACCCAGCCGGGACTCAAACCAGCGACCTTCTGGCTGTGAGGCGATCTAATAATTCATTTGCAATTAATTTTACAGTGTTTATTCTACTAAAACAATGCTGTATTAAATCTGAAAATGGAATAAAACCTACTCCAGCTCAATTATAACCACACTGAAAATCTTTTTGTAAATCCAATGAATCATTTATTTTGTGCATATGTAAACATACTATTTCTTTTCTTTACCCGAGTGATGTTTGAGGGAGCAGGGACAATTTTTTATAATATGTTTTTTTAATAATATGTTTCAGTAGCCTTTTTTTTCTTTAGTTTGTCTGGAATAAAAGCATTTAATAAGAGTTCTCCAACAATTTATAAGGTCAAAATAATTTTTTTTTTTCCAATTGGCTACAGAACAAACTACTTTTATTCAATAACTTGCCTAACTAAACACACTTAGTTAAGCCTTTAAATCAAGTTATTAAGCTAAATTGGGTGACACGGTGGCTCAGTGGTTAGCACTGTCGCCCCATAGCAAGAAGGTTGCTGGTTCGAGTCCTGGCTGGGCCAGTTGGCATTTCAGTGTGGAGTTTGCATGTTCCCCCTGTGTTGGCATGGGTTTCCTCTGGGTGCTCCGGGTTCCTCTACAGTCCAAAGACATGCTATAGGTGAATTAGATTAACTAAATTGGCCGTAGTGTATGAGTGTGTGTATGAATGAGTGTGTATGGGTGTTTCCCAGTACTGGCATCCATTGTGTGTAAAACATATGCCGGAATAGTTGATTTATTCTGCTGTGGTGACGTCTGAAATAGAGACTAAGCTGAAGGAAAATTAATGAAAATATTTAGTAAAATACTATATCATGGCAAAGACAAAAGAAATCAGTTATTAGAACTATTATGTTTAAAAATGTATTAGGGGGAAAAAATCTTCTCTTTCTTGCAGCACTAGAGAAATATTTGAAAAATAAATAAAGGAATCAGACTCTAAAACCATTGTAGCCTCATATTCTGTAGTTTCTACTATGGTATTTTGTGATATGTTTAGATTGCATTAATAGTAAACTAACATACTATCATGTTAATCCAATAGAATGCCAAACACCATAGTTCAGTTTTGCAAAGTGCAAGATACAAACACCATCCTTTATTCCTTTCTTGCAACTTTCACACACACTGACACACACTCGAGTGGTTGAAGTTGACCAGTGAAAGAAGTGAGTAACTCAAGCAGATGGCTGCAATTACAAGAAGCCAGTAAACACCGGAAGATCCCTGCAGTTAATCCACTTTTAAGAGCTGATTTCACTTTATGAGACAAGAACGAGGTAAACAATTCATGAGTTTTTTTTGCGCCTAAAACTTTCCCAACTAATCGCACAACTTTAGCACTTTATCACACGTTTTCTTAGCTTCGCTTCATAATTATGAGTCTGTCAGAGTGTGTAGGAGAGTGTGCTCATGTTCTTCGTTTTTTTGTGTTTGTGTGTATGTGCGTGGTGTTATGAAGAGGCCGTGGAGCATCATGAAGTATTTATAGATGTAAATTAGCTCCCCGTTTCACTTTCTCAGCCCTTTCAACGCTGCTTCATAATTGGTTACTTTCTGTTGAAAGTCTCTTAACAGCACATGAACGTTGTTGTTTCCTAATGAGACAGATTAGATATTCAGGTGTGTCTGTGTGTGAGAGAGGATGAATAAAGTCAGTCAGATGTAGCTACAGGTGTGTGTGTGTGTGTGTGTGTGTGTGTGTGTGTGTGTG
>CAIGQW010012753.1:1002246-1028586 GCA_903798125.1 Danio choprae | reverse complement strand
TATATATATATATATATATATATATATATCCAGAGAAACATAAAAAACATATAAAATTTGGTAGAAATTTTGTAGTTTGTACTTGTTTGCAACAACTTAAATTTTTTACCTTTTGTTTGAATTTAAACATATTATCACATATGTTTCTTTATTGAATAAAGGAATTTATATTCCTAATGATGTTAGGTGACCAAACTCTCATTTTAAAGGGTATAAATGTTTAAAAAACTGTTTTGTTTAAATACATCAAAATATTTGGATATATTTACTGAGAAATGGATAAAATATTTATTTTGAAAAGGGGGTGTACTTCATTAAATATATAGTCTAAAACATGTAGATGTTCCAAACATGTTTACATGCACCATGGTGCATTTACCAAAACTATGGTAATAGCATGGTACAGTATTTATCACAAAAATCAAACAGGTAAAGGTATTTCCAAATATTGTAGCATATCATAGGAATTTCCAAATATTGTAGCATTAAAATGCTATCAGGTACTAACCGCAAATGAATTTTAATACTGTGATTGTCTATTTTATCTGATAATACCCAGCAGGCACACAACGTCATAAGATGTTCATTTTTATTAGGTGAGATTTAGGTTGCCAACATATTAAACCAATGTCATATTGAAGTCAAATAATGACATTTATTTGTCAGGTATGGCAACCAAATTCCAATGTCTGATAGACATCCACACTACGTCAAGCTTTAGCATCATTAGACGTTGATATTTGGTTGTTTTTAGGTTGCGTTGGAAAGTGACCAAAATCCAACGTTTGTCCGACTTGGACACTGACGTCTGTCTGACTTTGAGTTCTGACGTTCCACAACATTGGAGTACAACGTCAATCTGAAGTCATGTTGACATCCTGTGCCTGCTGGGTATATACCATCCATCAATATACAATGGTACCACCGAAGATCTTTCCATAATATTACTATCCCATTTCCAAAAACAATGTGTTTTGTAGAGTAGTATACATGCATCTATGTTTAATCCTTTTCATAAATCTGACCGCCTGTTCTGGCTCCTCACCGTCAATCATTCATCTCTCCAGAATAACAAATCTGTGCCCTTCTTCCATTTATGTGTCTTGTTCAGAAATGCATTACAGATTGGCATTTATAGTAAACTAGTAATTTTCTCATCGTCAGCTTGCATTAAGACATTTTGGTCCCGGCTTCACGGTGACATTTAATCTGCACGCAAGGTGGGCAATTTTATGAAATAACAACAGGGTTAGAAATCACCTCTGGGATGGGTGGGGGGTGTATCTGTAGAGCAAGAATCAGTTTTTTATGTGCCAATAATAAAACCAGAAGAGTTTGTTTGCACAGATGCAAAATCTGAATGGAAAATTGGTTTGTTTTGTGGTAATCCCTCTTACATAAACCACCAGCCACGCAAGTGACCGGTTAAATCGCTAATCTAATGCAATGTCCCCTCAGACCTCGCTGAGCTAACAGTGGTTGCAAGAGGTCGCAGTTAAAGTGCAGACAGTCTGATGAAAACAATATGAGGATGGGGGTGAGCTGTCTCACAATCATGCTGACAGCATCACCCATTCAACAGAACCACTTAAACTCACTCGTTATCTACTGTAATTATAACAGTCATATTTTTTGGGGGGGGTTTCTGAATAATTAGAGTTGTCAGCGCTTGCATCAAACTCCTTTCAGACTCACACAGAGCCGGCGAGGTCTGATGAGATGCAATTAACACTGCAGATTAACAAGCTCATCTGCGACATGAGCTCAGCGTGCTCCACTTGTCCCTCTCGACCCTGTTTTTCGTCATGTGATGCCCCAGACCACCATGGACTGAGGCTGTTTTTGCTCTGTACGGTTGGCAGACTGCTGTGGTGCTGCACTAAGCTGGCAATGTGACCCACAATCTGTCACATGTACCTGAAATATAATCTACTGCTTCCTAACAGCAGGCTTATTTGCATCGTTGTTTTTAGGTATGCGTTTATACTGAATCATGTTTACTGACATATAACACTGCATATGTATTTACCAAGCATTTGCAGATTTTTGGAGAGAAAAAAAACACAAAATTATAAGGTGACAAATGACTATATTCGTAAACATCCACTCTTCTATTTTAATAACCAATCAACCCCAAATGCATTTGTTAATGGCTGGTTCTTCAATTATGGAAATTGTGCTGCTGTGACAGCCAGATCAATACAAAAAAAGAAAAGAAACATAATGTCCGCTTGATATGAAGATAATCTGTGCCAGATTTGGAGAGAATTGGGCAACATTTGTGGAGGGAGAACAGTTTTCATCATAATCCAGTTTGGCAGATGGAAAAACATGGAGACATCAGTATAATCTGCAAGCCAGAGGAAATTTGTATTGAGCAAAGCATGATTTTAGGCAATATGTTTAACAAAGTTGAAATTATTGTAATAAAAACAAAATGTCTCCTAAACTTGTAACTTGGTCTAAAGTTAAAGGAACACAATAGTAGCCGATTTTACAACCCAATGAGCAATGATATTACGCAGTTCCTGAAAATAGTCCCCAGTTGTGTAACTTCAATCATGGCCACCTGCTTGAACAGAGATCATGTGCCGGGGTAATATAATTGCACTTGCTATATGGTACGACAGCAAAGTTCCTTGATTATTACTCCAGAATGAGAGTAGTTCCTTGCCATATTAGCCTAGAAAATAGCAACTTTTTTATTTTATGTCTGTTTTAGTATATGATAAAGAGTCAGGCTTTAAATAAGAAAATTACAGAAACTCTTTGGTCATTTTCTTAGCAAGGTGCTAATAGTCAAATCGGATTTATTGATCTATAAGTTAAGCTAAAAGTTCTCCTGCCAGACCTGGAAAACTTTTAGTTGAGTTGTAAAATAAGCCTATTCTCAAGAAAAGTTGAGTGTTTCTTTAATACTTGAAAGTTTCTTTAATTCTCTGATACTCTGATTTGGGATAATTAGTTTTTACAAATTCAATTGAGCAGAAAGAAGACAGAGAATTCATTGATGAGGCCATATGAAGTCTGTTTTAAGCAAAACATGTTTAGGCCAATTTCTAACAATGTTACAAATATATATTTTTAAAAATAACACTTATTATTCACTATCCATTGCTACTATCTTAATTGCTTCTCTATTCTCCAAAGTATAAGCCTTTTTAATGCTACTTGGTCTGAAGATCATAGTTTGCCAATTTTTAATGAAGATTAGAGGAAATTCAAAGGAGGAATGAAGAACAAATTGGACAAAAATCTAAATGCCAGTCAAGTAATAGGCTGAAAGTCTGAAATGAGATCATTAGACTTTACATTGCCAGAAAAATAAGATGTGACCAAAAGCAATGACTTCAGATCCAATTTATTTAGAAATATTCAAATGATTAAAAATGGCAGCTATCACAGTTATGCTGTTCAGGGTCATTTCATGTCCTTTGCTGAAATGAAAAACATCCCATCCTCTAAAAATGGCACACGACTTTGTGGCTTTGACAATTAGCCATGTAAACAAACAAACAAACACAAACAATTTGCATGATATCTGGTTGCATGTCACTATGACAAAGAAAGTCACAACGTCAAGGGTCTCTCTTGAATAAAATCACTCAATCTGCCTCAAAGCACAACACAGATACACAGAAATGAAGCTGCATGAACGCTATACATCAGTCATGTGAAATAGTTGTACACACACGCAAATAGTATCCATCCCTAAAAAACACCCACAGCAATGAATGATAGACTATACAGAAATTTATCTTGGTTACAAAAGTTACAAGGCAGAACATATACAAAAATGAAGGGGTGAAAAGGTAATGGTGGACCACAATGGAGTGAACACACACACACACACACACACACACACACACACACACACACACACACACAACCACCTCCTAACCATCCATACCCAAATCCTGAAATCACTCATAAGAAATGCATAGTGGTGATGTCTCTTGCATTATTTATCAAAAATAAATAAATAAACTACGATACAGTATCCACAGAGAGATACAGTGATGGTTAGTTGAACATCACATAAGGGTTAAATTTCTTTGACCACAAGGTGGCACTATTTACAAACTGCTTTGATACCTTTTGTTTGAGCTTGATGCCAATGATTCATGCCAAGTTTAGTCTCAAATCACCATGTGTTGATATGATGCATGCATTAAAGATCAAAATGGTGGCCAATAGATTCTCTTAAATATAATGATAAAAAGATAATTTTGCGTTCAAGGAATCTATTAAGACTGGAAATTTGACTTTAGGCCAATAAAGCATAAGCATATCATGATTTTATGACCACTACACAATTTGTGCTTGGATTTAATAGATATTAAAAACACAATGCTCTTTCAACTAGAGATTCTGAAGGAGAGGACATTATTTCTTTAGACCAAAGAGTTAAGAATCAAAGAGCAATTTTTGGAGTGATGGTGTCATTTAAAGGGACAGTTCACCAAAACATTAAATTCTGTCAAAGTTGTTTGTAGGGCTGCACATTATATTGTTTCAGCATCGATATCGCAATGTGATCATTCGCAATAGTCACATCGCAGGATTTGCAATGTTGAGTCTGTATTATAATTTATCATTTGCATATGTTTTTGAGGCCTGTGACTGTATCAGGATTTTAAAAGCATTCTGGTCTAAGAAATTGTTCCGTTAGTAACTTTAATAACGATTCATTTTATTGAATTATTTTTGTTTTTATTATTCAATCACTGTACCTGATTACTATTAGACTCAGCAAAAGATAAAACACTGTTTATTTCAATTGTAGCTTTTTCTTTATTGTATTTATCTATGCTTTTGATTTGTTTATTATATTGTATTTAGATGCACTCCCCTGCAGAATCATCCCAATCAATCTAAAATGATAAACTCTTTCCAAATAGAGATATTCAAGTCATGAAGTTGTATTTATATCGCAATATATACTGCAGAATAACAAAAAAACTCACACTGTTAGATTCTTACAATATCATGCAGCCTAGTTGTTTGTGTCTTTCTTCTGTTGAACACATACATACAGTATTGACGAATGTTGAAGAGCCAGTCATGCTAGTTTACAACATTCTTCAGAATATTTAGTTTTTTGGTCAGTGGAAGAAAGAAATTAATTAAAAAGTTACCACTTTAGTGTGAGTAAATGCTGAGGAACTTGTTTTTTTTCCCGGCAAACTATTTCTTTAAGTGTTTGACTGGGAGACCCAGATGACCATTTAAAATGCTTTCAGTCGAGTTTGCTTCTTTGGATCTAATAATAGTTAAACTAAGAGAAGATGAATTGGTCTTTGCAGCAATTAAAAATGGCAGTGAGGAAACGTTCCTTCCTTCACCTGTGACATTAATGATGTTTGATGTGGCTGCAGTAGAAACTACAGAGCACTCAATAATTCATGCAGTGCTTGAAAACTTCAGGGTTACCAGAGAAACCTCTCAGAGGATAGGCTTTACTGTATGTGTCTTGGAAAGGTAGCATCGTGGAGAACTGTGATTCAAACAAAGTACCAATCAAGGACAAAGCTTCTGAACACTTGCCTTCAGTATGGTAGAGAGTGAAAGTGCAAGAAAAGCAGACAGCACTTGATTTTACACCAATGCATGGGTCTTCAAACCCAGGTTCATGAATTGTAATTGGAGAAAAAATTGGAGAAAATGTTATCAAAAATAAATTTGAAATGGTATGCAAAATAATTAACAAATTATTCATTCATTCATTTTCTTTTCGGCTTAGTCCCTTTATTAATCTGGGGTCGCCACAGCGGAATGAACCGCCAACTTATCCAGCATATGTTTTACGCAGCGGATGCCCTTCCAGCCGCAACCCATCACTGGGAAACATCCACACACACTCATTCACACACATACACTATGGACAATTGAACTTACCCAATTCACCTATACTGCATTTCTTTGGACTTGTGGGGGAAACCGGAGCATCCGGAGGAAACCCACGTCAACACAGGGAGAACATGCAAATTCCACAAAGAAATGCCAACTGACCCAGCCGAGGCTCAAACCAGCGACCTTCTTGTTGTGAGGCAATCGTCCTACCCACTGCGCCACTGTGAGGCCCAACAAATTATTAAAATGATTAAATATATTAATATTATAGGCATCCGCTGCGTAAAAACATATGCTGGATAAGTTGGCGGTTCATTCCACTGTGGCGACCCCAGATTAATAAAGGGACTAAGCCGAAATGAAAATGAATGAATTAATATTATAAATATTGAGGATCCTTGTGCACTTTTTTAATTGGTTCCTTTCTTAGTTAGATAGACTTTCTTTTTACTGACAAAACTTCAAACTTTTCTACATTTTTTAAGTTGTTTACCATTTAATTTTTTTACTCCAGGTTTGACATGGAGCAAGTATTCAGAGCAAATATTTTCTGCTCGAGCACTGCAGGATAAATGAATTAAAATTATGTGATTACAATTATGTGGGTGTATTGTTATGGCTATCTGAATTATCTTGTATGTGAGAAAATGGTGTGTGTGAGTGGTAGTTTTTATATGGCAAAAAGAAAAAAAGGAAAGTCAATTCATTTCTACTCATTGATTTTTCTAAGAACGTAACAAAATGATTTTGGTAGTTTTTTTATGTTCTTTGTCTGTGAATGTAAAAACAACAACAACAACCACTATATGCTATTTTTATTACCATTTTTTGACAGACATTTTGGTCATCTAATGACCTGTATATCTATTTCAAATAGACACACGAGGGCTAATAATTATAATTATGAAATAATTAACAGAAAAACATAATTTTCCACAATATAAACTGCAATAAACCATATATATGTATTTTATTTATTTATATATATATTTTTAACTGGATTCCCTTGAATATGTATGATCATTATTTATGGACAGTCAATAGATTTCAAATGCTTGTTCTTTTTGCATATTCTGGAGCTGCTCACTTCAAAAAGGGTGTGTACAGCTGCACAACTCTGAAGTTTTAGCACTAATCAAGCACAAATATATAATATAAATGAATCTAGGATATACAATGCCAACAGAGATGCAAGAACTTGAGCTCTAGAGAGATCCAGAAAGAGAAGGAGAGCCTTCAGGTAAAGACTGAAATGAAGAGGCGTGTCTACAGCGCGTGGGCGGGGCTACACGCTCTCATATGAAAAGCCACTATTATAGAGACTTAAAGGGACTCACAGGTGTACAGTAGTACGGGAGTCACGCAGCGCTGCCGTTCGCAAAGAAACGATTAAATGATTACTATTAAGTCAACGTGAGGGAAAGGAGCATTCTTGCGCGTTTGGAGTCACATTTGAGAGCGTGTCTTTTTTCAGACTACAGCCATGTGATGGCATATGAGTCGAGTGTAATGTAACAATCCCCACCGACGCTTGTGCAGTGTTTGACGCTCAGTGACATGACATGGACGGCGGAGTGTCTCACTGAGAGCTGATGAACTGAGGAACGATGTCGGACCAGGTAAAATTATCGCTTTCCATCTCGTGTGTGTGTGTGTGTGTGTGTGTGTGTATGTGTTGTGTGGGCTGTTATAGGGTCCTTTACAGGTTTGGGATGCTCGCCGGTGTGTACACACCCTCTCTTCTTCTGCAGTCTTTGTGTTGACTTTCTGTAGGAGTGTTTGTGTTTTGTAAACATTCCTGTGCTTAAACAATACTGATATTTCAGTCATGCTTTCTTGTTTCTTGAAAATTATCAAACAAAATAGCTGTGGTGATCCTAAAAAATCACTGTAACAATAATAATAGGAACAAATTCTGATACATTTTCCATGAGAATAATAATTTGCATGAGACATAATAATAATAATATATGAATATTATTAAAATTACGATTTTGTTATTAATAAAAGTAACTGTTATTTAAAGCCTGGTCATTGACTGCCTCACCCCAAGCATCGTACCACATCTCATTGTTACTATCCCACAATATCAGTCTATGATTAATTAATTACCTCCTTTCAATCAGTATAATTGGCTGTCAATGTGTGTCTTGCATGTCTGACACAGGATCGAGAGTACAAGGTCTCCAGCACACCTACAGTGCCGCGGCTAGATTAATTGCAATATTAATATTGATGCCAGTCGCCCTTGCAAGCAAACTCAGTAAACAGTTTAAGAGCTCTCTTGGCAGTTTTACTTGATACAGATAGATGGGTGAAGCACTCAGCAGCCATGTTACTTGTCTTTTTTTTCTGTCTGTCAGGATGTTTACACCACTCTTATAAGCAAGTGGCGATAGTTTATATGAATGGACGCTCTTCTCATTGTTTTGACCCACTTTTGAATAGAGTGAACAACCCAATCTCGCAAAAGATCACAATCCTCCTTGCACATGGATTGTTTTTGCACATGGTGTCCATGCAGATTTCTGAGATGCAGACTGGGGACATTTTCTAGTTCAGTGGTCAAAATAGCTTTCTATGAGTTAAAATATGGGGGAAAATATGCATTTTGTATATTTTTATTTTTTAATAAAAATGCTCCAATCGGGGGCAAGGCAACAAGAATTGGGACTGTTCCCAGAAAACAGGGACATGGACAGTCTGTTCACACTATCATATGGACTGTCATTGTTCTTGGCATTTGGTTTCATTGGGTGAAGATCCTTGTCTTTGGTATCATCTGATGTTTTCTATTTGTCTTTGTATTTCACAGGGCTATGGCTTAACTCTCTCAGCTGCACCCCCTCTTCGCAGGGGCAGTACCCCACTACCAATCAAGCATCAGCTAAGGCGAGAGGAAGCTGTGTCTGAGGAATACGATTGGACACCAGGACTCAACGAATCTGCGACTCCACAAATCAGCATCAGCAATATCCAAGATTCGCCAACCCTCATACCGCCCCAACAGAAGTACCACGGACCACTTCGGATAGTACTGCTGGGTCAAAATGGAGTGGGCAAATCCTCTCTGGCACTTTGCCTCGCTGGACTGTCAGACAGATCACTCTCTATAGACTCTGAAACCCAGGCAGCCGGTAAAGATTATATTTTGTTCAGTCTTCTTGTGCTCAGCATCAAACATCAGGATGCCAAGGACTGTACTATTTTTAGATTTGCTTTGGATGAAACACACTTATCACCTCACAGACACCCGAGACCACTAGTGTATGGTTCTCAGAATTTGATTGGAAAAAGCAAAATGGGTTGCCGTGAAGGCATCCATCTTTTTTTCAGGTCTTTCATCATCTTGTGTCTTAATGAGGTGGGAGAGAACCAGCAGAGTACTGCCTCTGCACAGACACTTTCTGCACAAGCAGAGCATGTCATTTACTAGGGGATAAAGAGCCATCAGACACGCAGACAGTTTTATTTTTCTCTTACCTAAGTTGAGTGTCCTTGTGCATCAGTTCTGCTAAATTATTGCTACACTACACCTTGAGTCCTTATCTTTAAAACCTTCTTTTGTATTCATGCCACAGATATATTATGATACATTTGATCCCGTGAAATTGCCAGTTTCAGCTTAGTTGAAGGAGTAAAATCAGATGCTAATTGAACACTAGTGATTCATTTTGTGCTCAAATGCCAGTTTTTAAAAGATGTATTTGTGTGTGTTGTAGATGAGGGTTACCCGCGACGAGTGACCGTGGATGATGAGGACAGCTCAATTTTAGTATATGACAACTGGAAACAGGTGAGTCTAACAGAATTCTCATAAATGCATAATAGCAGGCTGTGGTTTGTTTCTTTATTTTCGTATGGCTTACAAAATTTGTCGATGGTTGCAAGGTGGGTGTTTGTTCCTTAAATGTTCTGGGTGTACATTTTGCAATTAAGTAAGCCCCCAGCAGGATAACCTACAGACTTTATTATAAGTTTTTTCAAAGGTAATGTCAGCCTTATATATGCTTTATAGTTTGGATACATCTAAGAGTACAGTTTTTCCAACTGACTTGCATTAATAGAAATTTTAGCATGCAAAATAGAACTAATAGTGATGATGGCAGTGGCATGGAGTGCATTAGTGCCTTTCCATTAGTTTTTTTTTTAGCAGCACTGGTTCTGGAACTGATTTTCCTAAAGGGAAAAGTTGAGTTGAGGTACAGAATGATAAGAAAATCTCACAAAAAGACAATTCTTTTTTGTAGATGGTGTACTTAATGGCTTGGTGTGTTTATGTTTATATATATATATTATATATATATATTCATTCATTCATTCATTCATTTTCATTTCGGCTTAGTCCCGGCTTATTAATCTGGGGTCGCCACAGCGGAATGAACTGCCAACTTATCCAGCATATGTTTTTTAACGCAGCGGATGCCCTTCCAGCTGCAACCCATCACTGGGAAACATTCACACACACTCATTCACACACATACACTAGGGACAATTTAGCTTACCCAATTAACCTATACCGCATGTCTTTGGAATTGTGGGGGAAACCGGAACACCTGGAGGAAACCCACGCCAACACAGGGAGAACATGCAAACTCCACACAGAAATGCCAACTGACCCAGCCGAGGTTAGAACCAGCGACCTTCTTGCTGTGAGGCGATCGTGCTACCCACTGTGCCACTGTGAGTCCCATATATATATATTTGTGGAACTAAATATCACTTTTTTTCCCACTGAGTTGTGGCTGGAAAGGCATCCACTGCATAAAACATACACTGGAATAGTTGGCGGTTCATTACGCTCTGGCGCCCCCAAAATAAGAGACTAACCCGAAGGAAAATGAATGAATGAATGAATATCACTTTTAGCACACTTTGTTCTCTGCGACTCTCTGCTTTGTGGAATTTTCTGCACAGGATCATGGGTAATGTAGCTTTTTTGCATATTATTCTCCCATTATACATGAATGTTTAAAAAATATGTTGAATTAATGCAAGGAGATGGGTTTGACAAAAGCATATTTAATTGATTAACAACCTCTTTCTGAGTTGTCTTCAAAGGTTTTTTTAAACAATCAGTTTCCCTGTGGAGAAAATTAACAGCATGTTTACTTCTACACCTTGACTGTTGCACTCTCTATATGCTTACCGAATTGCGATTGATCCTGCCTTCCCTGCATACACATTGTGCACATAAATAGGTGTTGATTCTTGTATTGACTTATTGTCATGACAACATGCATTTCATTTTCTGCTGAACTAAACTCCAAAAGCTTACCTGACATAATTCTTTTGCAGCTTTGCAACTGCTGGTATTTGCGTCAGGAAATGCAAATCTAGTCTTTGAATGGCTTCACTGCAGACTTTGGAAAGTTGCTTTAAAACTGCAGTTAGTCAAGCTACAAAATACACATCATTTATTATGTTGTGTCTCATCGTGCCCCATTCTTGCCTTTGTCATTAAAAAGTTTCAGACACAACTACTAGTAAGCTGGTTGGTGCACACTCTTTTATTTGAACTGCATTTTCTTTACTATTTAGGTAAATAAGTAGTTTAAATTGTGTTACTAATCAGTACTTAATGGTTATTAATATCTGATGTAAAAAAAAATTCTTAAATATTACAACTCACAAAATCTCACATACATGTACAATATAGTTCTGATAGTCACACAGAATTCAAATACATGATTTAGTCCTAGTCGTTTCAAGAACACAAAAAAATATACTGAAGAACGTTATTGAGCTTAACTTTGGTTACTGTTATGGTTATCATTATATTTTATGTTTCAAAGATAAAAGAAAGGCATATTGTTTTGGAATGATATGAGGATGAGTAATCATTAGACAATTATTTGGTGAGTTATCTCTAAAATTCATTCATTCATTCGTTTTCTTTTCGGCTTAGTCCCTTTATTAATCAGGGGCCGCCACAGCGAATGAACCGCCAACTTATCCAGCATATGTATTTGCGCAGTTGATGCCCTTCCAGCTGCAACCCATCACTGGGAAACACCCATACACTCTTATTCACACACATACACTACGGACAATTTAGCTTACCCAATTCACCTATAGCGCATGTCTTTGGACTTGTGGGGGAAACCGGAGCACCCGGAGGAAACCCCACAAACATGCAAACTCCACACAGAAATGCCAACTGACCCAGCTGAGGCTTGAACCAGCAACCTTCTTGCTGTGAGGCAATAGCGCTACCCACTGCGCCGCCTATTCCTAAAATAAATCAAGTAAATAAAAACATGATATATTTACATGCAAAGTGATTCACTAAATGAATCAAACTCCCTAACATGACTTAACTGTATAAATGTGCAACATATGATTGGCATAAAGTTGTATTAATTGTGCATTCACATCCATCATATTAGAGTGGTTTGGAAAAAAGAGAGAGAAGGATTATGAAAACATAAGAAGAAAAGATACAGAAAGATGAGAGAAATCAGCTCTTGACCCTCCAGCTGAAGCTTGTCTGTTGTTTGTCATTTCTGTTTCCTTTTACTTTAGGGCAAATTGTTTTCAGTTTCCTGTAATTTGTTCCATTTCTCCTGAAAGTAACTGCTGGTTTAAAGATCTTTATACAAGCATTGTATGTGTACTCTCTATAAAACCAATCAGGCCCTGGTTTCTTTTTTATTTTACAGTGAATTATGACCTCTGCTTTTACACAATAAAAGCCACTGATTTGAGAGTAATCTAAGATGATCTAATGGATCAATTCACTGTGGTTTGCATCATTAAGCCTTTTAGTCACGATTACTGCATTTGCATCCGTGCATTAAAGGTTTGCCATTTTTTCACGTCAATAATATGTAGATATATTGTCAAATAAAAGATATACAGAACTGAAAGTATACACTGGCTAAGCGTATTTATACTATTTAAACACGTTCAATCAGAATTTTGTTAATTTGTTTACAGTTTACAATAAGGTTGTGTTAGTTAATTACTAACATAAACAAACAATAAACAATATATTTATTACAGTATTTATTCATCTTTGTTAATGTCAGTTAATGGGAATAAAATTGTGCATGTTAACCCAAGGTGCATTAACAACAAGAATGAATTTGGATTTTAATAATGCATCAGTAAATGTTGAACTATGATTAATAAATGCTGTACAAATATTAGCTCATGTTAGCAAATACATTGACTAATAGAAAGCTTTCTGTAAACTGACTGTTTTAGTTAAGGCACATTATAGTGACAGTTAAGACTTTTATATTCTATATAACAAAATAAACGTGATATTTCTTTTCATCAAAGAATCCTGCAAAAAAAATAATATATTACAGTTATCACAAAACAAATGGTGAACTCAAAAACAGTTTTCCGCATTATTAATAATAAGAAATGTTATCTATTGTTATCTGTTATCAAATCAGTTGACTTTTTTGTACTGGAAATCTGGAAGATCAGAAAACTAGAGTAATTGCTGCTGCAAATTCAACTTTGAGAAAAATAAATTTCGAAATATATTAAAATAGCAACCGGTAATTTAAACAAAAAAATAAAATTGCACAGTTTTACTGTTTTTAATCAAGCATGTGCAGCTTTTCCGAGTATAAGAGACAAAATTTTAACTCCCATCCACTCTTGTCCATGGCTGTAGTGATTTTCTTTAAATGGTCAAACCCAATAATCAATTCACATTGTCATCATGTAGTGTTTATTGGTCATAAAATATGCTAAATACTAATTCAAGGCTAAATTTTAGTCCTTGGTGCTGACCCTTACGAACAGCGTCATCTCATTTAAACCATCTGTGTGATTAAATTATTTATATCCGTCTTCGCCTATGATTGATGCCTCATATAGTTCCATATCACTTCTCTCTTGATTTATCAACCCCCTTTTTTCCTCTTTGTCTGATGATGCAATACATATGACCTTCCCTTTACTGACGGTACATTCCCAGGGGACTGAATATGAGTTTAAAAGCCCCTTGCGTTGTTTGATTGTACAGTATGTGCCATGCATGTATTTTCCTTACACCCGCTCATACGACAGACCAAAGCATGTAGTGTGGGAGTATCATCCACTCAGTGCTGTGTTTATGATGATGATTTTGCTTGGAACACGCAGATGTATCACTGTGATCTCATGAGCACATGCTTGTGATTTTCATCTGAATCATATGGTGTTTTTTTCTGCGTCATAGTTCACTAGAAATTATTCAAACACCTGTGAATGTTTTGTTATATCATAAGCTTGTTTATATAGAATTTATCCTACCACAGGGGTTTGTTAAAGGGATAGTTCACCCAAAACTGAACATTCTGTCATCATTTACTCTCCGTTTACTTGCTTTAACCAGTTTGAGTTTCTTATTTTTCTGCTGAGCATGGATATTTGGAAGAATGTTGTAAACCTGTAATCATTGACTTCCATATTTGTTTTTTTTTCTACTATATGGAAGTCGATGGTTACAGGTTTTCTGCTTTCTTCAAATGATCTTCTTTTGTGTTTAACAGAAGAAAGAAACTCAAAGGTTTGGAACCACTTGAGAGTGAGTAAAAAGTGAGTAAATTTCTATCAAAAAATTATGCCTTTCCTTTTTCAGTTCATTTAAATATTCAAATTTATTCAAATGTAAGACTTTAACCGGTCTGTTCATTTCCCAAAACTCTGAATGATGCTTATGTGTCATCAGATCTAAAATCGTCCTAAATCAGAGGCTGTGTGTTGGAAAAATGAATGTCAATAGCGATACTTCTATCACAGAATGACTGCGAGTTTTGGATTAATTCCAGGGCGGAAAGGGAGAGAGAGTGAGCCATGGCTGGAAAAACTCCAGACTCCCCCTATCCTATCATTTCTCTTTCTCCATCTTCCTCTTTCATAGCATCCTCCTTTCTATCTCCATAACCATCCGGTTCTTTTCCTTTGTGGCACATGGTGTCACGTGACCTCTGACCTCACCCACTGTGTTGCATTCTATACCCGCCTGTTGCCATGGCTACTGCTGGTTACAGCAAACAAAAGGATCCCAGATAAAGTATCCAGTGATTAATTTTAATTTTACAGATGCAGAGATGCAGCTCTTACGGCTTCATGGTTCAACGATTGCAATCTGCAGTTCATGGATTGAAGCCTCAGCATGAAGAATGTTTAGCTGAAGTCTGTCAATAATACAGTTACTTTGTCGTTCACTTCAGGGTCTATCTGAGTAGTGGTTATGACTGCACAATAAATCAAATCAAAACGGATATTTGCTTGTACAATAAACCATAAAAGGCTGTGATTTCATTAAAGAATGTAGTCTAGATCTTTTTTGGAAGCGAATTATTGGTGTTCTGTTTTGTCTCTAGTCTGCAGTGATTTGCATCTTGATACTTTACAGTATGTACTAAGGGGGATTGAAAAGATTTAGATTTTGCTGTGTTAAACCCATTAAATAGAAAAAAAAGAGTTTAATAGGGGGAAATTACGGCTGGCGGAAGATTAAAGTTGTTAATCACAGGATTTAGTATTCTTTTGTAGTCAATGCTTTAACAAATTCAGTTCCTTTTTGAGGAAAGAAAATCCCATTGCTCATAGGTTTAGGGTTGGTGAAATTATTTGATGCTTTTTTATTTAAAAGAAGTCTCTTTTGCTTGCCAAGATTGCATTTATTTTATTCAAAACTAGAATAAAAGCAATAGTAATTGATCATTTAAAATGTTATTTTATTCTGGTAATGATGAGGATTTTTTTGCAGTTTACAGTACACTTCAAATTGAAATTGAAAGTTGCAAATATAATGGAAACATAATTGAAAAATTAGGTAGTTTTTGAAGCTATTCAATTAATCTATATTTTGTAGAACGCATTCATTCATTCATTCATTTTCTTTTCGGCTTAGTCCCTTTATTAATCTGGGGTCGCCACAGTGGACTGAACCACCAACTTATCCAGCATGTGTTTTACGCAGCGGATGCCCTTCCAGCTGCAACCCATCACTGGGAAACATCCATACACACTCATTCACACACATACACTACGGACAATTTAGCTTACCCAATTCACCTATACCCCTTGTGGGGGAAACCGGAGCACCCACACGAACACGGGGAGAAAATGCAAACTCTACACAGAAATGCCAACTGACCCAGCCGAGGCTCGAACCAGCGACCTTCTTGCTGTGAGGCGATTGTGCTACCCACTGCGCCACCGCATCACCGTTGTAGAACTCAATGGAAAGTTTTTATTTTTGCAGTTACAAGTGACCTGACAATATATGTTACAATATCAGTTCAATTCATCTTTATTCATCTATAGTGCTTTTACAATGTAGATTGTGTCAAAGCAGCTTAACATATAAGTTCTATTAAATTGAAATTGAAACTTTTTAAGTCCAGTTTTCAGATTTAAAGTTCAATTTAGTTCAGTTCAGTGTGGTTTAATTTTCCCTGCTGAAAGTCCAAACACTGAAGAGCAAATCCATCGATGCGCAACATTATATGCATTCAGTCTTTATTATAAAGATATTGCTTTGACTTTATTTGTTAAAACTTTCTATCTTAGACATACTAGACATAAGAGCCATCTGTTCATCTGGAAATTCAGTTTTGCTGTGAAATGAAATCACTTACTATCACCTCCCAGGAACATTTTATATGTGGCTGCTCCCAGATATAAAGGGCTTTTCTTGCCATTAATGCTTGGATAACATGTCTTCTTTGATTAAAATTAATGACTGTGGTATACTTAAACCTAATATCATTGTGAATTTTTGGATAGACTCCTCACGAGAGGAAAAAAAAAGGTTTTAGTCACATAGCATCAATGGAAACTGATGCTTTTGTGGTAAAATGTTTTTAATCAGAAAGTAAGTACAAAGGTTTTGCACAAATCTGTAATTAAAAATAAGCTACTGTCAAATTATTATTTTAAAACCATTCTAATATGCACATTTTCTGCTTAAGAAATATATTATCTGCTTTATTTTTTGTGGAAACATGACACATTTTCATTCTTTTATAATGTCATTATCCTGAACGTTATATACATTCATTTCATGTGTCATGGAGAAAAAAGGAGGTTAACTGGAGCAAACAGAAAAGTCTCAAATTAAACAAGGAGTCCTTTACATGAAACTTTGTCTACAGGCAAGCTAGACAACATATACACAGCATTGGTAACCCATGAAGTGGCAGGCGGTTGTTGTTTAGGTTTAGGTGTTTAAAACATACAAATAATATACAATCATGAGAAAAATATTTCAAAACAAAACAATTCAGACACTATTTAGGAACTGTTGTGATGGTGTTAGGTTTAGTTTTCTCTCAGAAGATATTTTATACTTGATAATACTTAAATTCTTTAACTTCTGTCACAAAAACTACATAAATGACTTCACTTTTTGTCAAACATCTCATCTGATGTTTATTTATAAACAAGTTTGCAGCAAAACAAAGGTTCCTTCTCAAAGATTTTATTTTTTGCCCCAGAACTGTCAAAACACGTGGTAGACCAACAATCTAAAGTGAAGCAGAAGCACTTGGTGTGTTTTTATTCACAATATCGATTGTTTCAGTTGAACAAAGAGCCAGTATTGCTGTGAATGCTAAATGATATATAGTTTTTGAAGAGTTGAGTGTTGGGTGCGGCATGGTGGCTCAGTGATTAGCACTGTCGCTGCACATCAAGAAGGTTGCTGGTTCGAGTCTCGGCTGGGTCAGTTGGCATTTTTGTGTGGAGTTTGCATGTTCTCCCCGTGTTCGCGTGAGTTTCCTCCTGGTGCTCCGGTTTCCCCCATAGTCCAAATGCATGTGCTATAGGTGAATTGAATAAACTAAATTGGCCGTAGTGTATGTGTGGGAAAGAGTGTGTATGGGTGTTTCTCAGTACTGGGTTCCAGCTGGAAGGGCATCCGCTGCGTAAAACATATGCTGGATTGGACTGACACTGTTTCAATTTACTATAATCTCCAATGTTAAGGTGCTTTGACACAATCTACATTGTAAAAGCGCTATAGAAAGAAAGATAATTTGAATTGATAAGTTGGCGGTTTATTCCGCTGTGGCGACCCCTAATGAATAAAGGGACTTGAATGAATGAATAAATGAATGAATGAATGAATGAATAAGTTAAGTGTTTCTGATGGGGTATTTGGGGAAAAATGCACATATGTAATCCTGCCCCACAAAACTGGTCATAAATGTCAATTTTTGGAAATATTTGGCCAAGATATAACTATTTGAAAATCTGGAATCTCAGGGTTCACAAAAAAATCTAAATACTGAGAAAATCATCTTTAAAGTTGTCTAAATAAAGTGCTTAACAATGCACTTTACTAACCAAAAATTGAGCTTTGATGTATTTACAGTAGGAAATTTACAAATGATCTATCTTTACTTAATATTCGTATAATTTTTGGCATAAAAGAAAAATGTACCATTTTGACCGTGCAACATAAAACCAGGTGTGCAGGGAACATAAAACGAGTTCAGGGCTCTCCAAAGAGTAAAAAAATAAATACAGTCCTCTAAACACAAACCAAACCAAACCCAGAATATGATGCACTTTGCTTATAAGAGTAACTCTATCTATTGGCAGGAGAATGTAGGCAAAACATGACTCAAATGCATGAGGCATTTCTCCAAATTGAGTTATTTACCCGCACAATCTTTTGGATGCGAGAGGTGATTATTCAATAATTGTATGCCTTTTATGGTTTGCTCTTATCCAGATGGCAGCCAAATTGAGATGTTAAATGCTTATCAAATTGCAGATTGAGTCACAATGTGTTTAAATCACTGCATGATTTCTTTTTTGCAATCCCTGTATTGGGGACAAAACACGCCTTATAAGCACTTCTCCCTTGTGTATCTTCAAGACAAATTGTAAGCATTACTAATTAATGGTACATGTCTTAGATGAGTCAATGAAGGTCAGCACTTTTTGTACCGTGAAACAAGGTCAGCGTATTTTGATGCAGTGAAGAGGATGCAGGGAGTTTACAGTAACGTCGCAGTCTGTTCTGCAGACTACAGCCCCACTGTCAACTTACTGCATTCACTGAAGCATGAACAATTGGAGAGAGGGAGAAAGTGAATGAACTCATTTTCACACAGCGCTGCATCAGTAGTAGCTGCAGTGGATGCAGGTCTATTTTGGTCCTGTAACAGATTCACCAAGTTCACCCAATCTACACCTGACACATCATACCAATTAGAGACTGGATTACGCACAGGCAATTATTCAAATGCATGCGCTCACATGCTCAGAAATGGACAATCACGAACATTGCCCCGAGTCTAGACCGCCTCGGGTTGCTCCGAGACTTGAAATGCTTCTGACAGCAAGGGCGGGAATGGCTTTAATAAGTCATTCTCTTTCCTAAAATAGCTGACACATGGTCAGCCACATCCTTACGCACGAAGTATGCCGTCACCCGCTTTCTGTTGGTCCATGCTAGGAATTGCGTCACGCTGCTCCCTTTTCCATTTTCCAGCATGAGTGACTTTGAGCATACGGGAGGCATCAGCAGGATCTAAACCATCTCTGATCACCTGTGTTCACTACACCGGCCAAAAACACACCTTGAAATCAATTCAGCCATAACTGGATTAAATTCTTCCATTGGCTAATTGAAACTGAACACATCAGGGTGTGTTTGGAAAAGAGCTGTTGTTACGCAGCAGATGCCCTTCCAGCCACAACCCAGTACTGGGAACAATATAGGCTCCTCTGAAATTCTATTAAAAGTCTGCATGAAATGGAAGTTGCTGAGACTTTTATTTCAGTATGTTTATTTACTTCCAACTGCAATTGAATATTGAGTAGGGGGGCGGATCTTTCTTTTTGGGCATTATTCTCTTTTAGCAGACTAACGGTAAGTGGGTTGTGGTTAAGAATATTGTGGCTGTCAAACTGATGTCAATAGAAAAGGACCCTCCCTCCAAATGGTAGCAAATGTGCAGTCTTTAAAGATTAAAAAAATAATTATTCAATGGATTAACTTTCATTGATTAATTGTTCAACTAAAGAATAACAGTGTGTGCTATCAAAAAAACATAGTAAATTTTGATTTCACATGGACTTTAAATGCATATATAAATAAACAGTTCTAAATGACAAAGTTTTTAAATTAAATTTGGAAGAAATGTACAGAATACAACAAAAATCCATTTTAGCCAAAGTATATATCAAAAATCCAGAAAAAAAGTGTTCATGCAACTAAAGTGTTCATGTAACTTAGTTCTCATTGAAGTAAAAAGCTTCTTGGATTATGTGGTGAAGAGTAGAATTAGAGAGCAATCGACTGAATGAGTTATATTTAGCATTTATTCTTCAGATTTATTCTTCAGATCAATATCATATTCATAATACAATAAAAAAAATGTTTTGAATGTCCACTGTGGAAAAAGCGGTATCTTTGTCTTTGTATCAATATTGGTAACTATAATCAACAGTAAACAAGGCAAACATAATGCTGATTAGTCATGTGGGTGTAATGCTCGCTACCTGGCAAATACATTTCCGTCTTGCTTTATTCACATTTACACTCCAAGATCACCTCAAGCAAGCTTAAAATGTTTTATTTGAAATGCAGCATTTCCATCGTCGTTTCTCATGCGATGCTTCAAAATGCACATTAACATTGGGTGATGGAAAACAAGCTAATGTTATTTGGGATTTTCAGTGCAACACTAGTCAGTTCTTGGCTGCATAATACAAGGTGTTATTGAAAGTTAAAGTGATGTTTGCTATTGACTCATAAAGACCCTTTTTGGCACCTACTCTATCACTTAACAGTGTAACCTGCACTAAAGTCAACATCACTTTTACAGTTTGCATGTTATCTGTTATAAATACTAGTCAAAGTTAGAAGTAATATGTCCCAAATCATAATCTGTTTAAATGAGTATTCCAGAGTTACCCAAATTGTTTGCTGTTTCCACTAGAAACTTGAAGTGCAGACCAGTGCATGCATGGATTTTTTGTACTGAATTATGTAGGTCTACAAATATGATGTCCGGCTTGAGAAAATTTATACGGTATCTTTGCCCTTTATTCAAACTTATTGATTTTATGTTAATATAGATTTACTATGGATATTGTGTAGCTGTGGTTGGAGAGTGTAAATCTTTTGTATGTCCTCCACGTTTCAGTCGTTTCATTTGTGATAAAAGAAGGATCGCAAGGAAACATGCTTACTGAGAACTGTGCATGAGGATTGCCACTGAACACATTTAAAACAAAACGAACAGAATTTCAATAGATAATTAAATTGCAGTCAATTTATATTTTATTTCCTGTGAAATTTGGAGAGCAAATTAAAACCCATTTTACTAGGTAAGCTGTTATTTGCTTTATGCCTAAAACAGGTTTAATGTTTCACTCTTTCCCATTCAACATTTTCCTCATATTTTGTCATATTGTGCAAATGTCTTCTTTGGCAGGTGAAATGAAAATATCTCCTCCTATGAGTACATATAATACACTCATATGTATGTATACTCTTGTTTTCCCCCATGCTGTGGGACTGGAATACATTGTATGTGTCATGCTGACATGTCATTCTACCCAATATCAGTTCTTCTGAACAGCATTACGGCAAATTAATATATTTATTATGACAAAAATGTTATTTTTGGATCAACTTACCCTGTGACATTAGTATTCAATTCGGCAATTAAGCATACTTATGGCAGAATTGTCTTCTTTTTTTTTTTTTATGAACTTGCCCTGTCACATTAACGCTCATTTCAGCGATTTAACTTGCTACATAATCAGGAGACGTTAGCATGTGACTTTCTACTAGCTAAAGGAGCAATCCACTTTCTTCCAAAATAAGATAATTTTACAAGTTAAACATTTGGGTTTTACCATTTCTGAATCCATTCTGCTGATATCTGGGTCTGGCGATAGCACTTTTAGCTTAGCTTAGCATAGGGCATGGAATCAGATAAGACCATTAGCATCTCATTCAAAAATGAAAATTTATTTAAAGCTGGTTTCTTCTGTAGTTACATCATGTACTAGACTGACAGAAAAAGAAAACGTGTTATTTTCTAGGTCGATATGGCTAGGGACTATGCACTTATTACAGCATAATAATCAAGGAACTTTGCTGCCGTCCCATGGCTGCAGCAGGCACAATGATATTACGCAGCACCCGAATATCGTGTATTCTGGTTCAAACAGATACGGTTTAGGAAATAGGTAAATAAGTGTTGAATCATCTCTCACAAATGTCTCATTAGTTGCAAGCAGGTGGTCACATTGGTTATATTGACGAAATTAAGTTAGACAATTTTCAGGAACTGCATAATTTCACTGTGCCTGCTGCAGCTATGGTCGGCAGTTAAGTTCTTAAATTCTTGAGATTATAATGCTGGAATGAGAGTATATTTCCTAGCCATATCAGCCTAGAAAATGTAAATATTTCATTTTTTGTCTGTCTTGGCACATAATGTAATCACAGAAGGGTCAAGCTTTAAATAGGATATTTATCAAAACTCTTCTGCCATTATTGAGTGAGATGCTAACGATCTAAACGATTCAATAATCTATGCTAAACTAAGCTAAAAGTGCTCCCACCAGACCCGGAGATCAGCTGAATGGATTCAAAAAGGGGAAAACTCACCTGTTTAACTCTAAGGTAGTTGTAAAATGAGCCTATTATCAAAAAAGGGAGTGTTCCTTTAAACAAATATATATCTTTGCTTATCACATACTTGCATACTCTTTTCTAAAAATAGCAGGTCACGCATTGTGCAGTATGAACTAGTATTCTGTTCTAAACATAGCCTAGACCAACTCAGCTCATGCCAGGCATGAACACAGCACAAGCAGTCTCTATCACTGTTCGTCTCACATATCGTGATCCAACAGACTGGGGCTATTCAGCTTACCTATAATTAATAGATCACTTTGAAGTGAAATATTGATGACGCTAAGTGTCTCATGTGTTTTTTGTTTATTGAGTAAAGGCCCATTGTGTGTGAAAACTGACAAGGCGTTTTGGAATTGGTAAATGTGTAAAGTATACGTCTGTTTATCTCACTCAGACTGAGCATGCAGTTTACTGCTGGGAGCCTTATGCTTAAGTAGAGTAAACCGCAAGTTCAGCCTTACCGTCATTACGGACTGTGAGCTTTGCGTAACGTTCATTAGGGAGACGTTTTTTACTTTGATATCTGTGTTTGGCAGAGAAAGTGGGCTTTTATTTCTGTGGAGGTATGTGTGTTTTGTGTTTATAGCAGCAGAATTGGCTTTTTGAGGGGCTGAGAAAGCACTTTTAGATGGGATGCTGTTTGTGGGCCAAGTGTGTATGTTTTGGGAGGAGGGGATGTGTGGACAGATGGTCTGTGGTGACTGTCTGCAGGGGTGGGGACCTCACCATCCTGCACTGAAACAACTCGACACGGTTAAATCTCAGGATCCAATTATCAGACTCAACCTCTCCTCCCCTACAGAGCAACAAATTAAAGTATATATGAAAGCCCCTGACCATTTTGTAACCATTACTAATGTAAAAAAAACTTTAAAAAAGCAATCAATCAATCATTCTAATAATTATTTATAATAATTTATATTTACCAAATGTCTTTGTATACTTTGTGCATAATTTATTTATTACATAATAATATTTATTAATAATGTTATTTGATAGCAACCATCCCAGGTTTTTTCCAGCCTACTACCTGAGATGCTGGGATAAGCTCCAGCATCCTCATATATAATAATATCCTGCATTATATAATCATATTTTATAATATATTTATAATAGTCATTGTATAATCATATTTCATACTATAATGATTATGTATACTTAAGAAAATTAATGTTGTTTCCTTCATAAATGATTATCTATCTGTGTGGAAACAATTTATTTTTTTGCAGTTTCTGTATTGGCTTGTGGACCAGGATCTGGCCTGATTTCAGTGTAATCTGTCTTCCTGTGCCAAACATGGCCGGAAAGAAAGCATGTTTGTGTTAAATGACCCTGCAAAGAAGGAACACATTTCTTGGGAATGAGTTTATGATGGGAGATGAGATGAGGTATTTTTTAATGCCATGTTTTGTCCAGATTCTAATCTGCTTTGTGACCTACCGTGAACTCATTTTATTCTTAACCAAAGGCTTAACCACAACAACTGGATCAGAGAGAATCAGTTTCAGGATTTTGAAGATGGAGTGTGCAATTTATACACCACTAGTGGGAATACAAAAAATGAAAAAAAGATTTCCGAATGCATGTTCATCTTCAATAGAGTTGTTCATCTTGTGGTCCTGATTTCCCACTGGAATTTCCTTCGCATTTTTAGATTACCATTTTATTTTTGGATCTTTAGGTAAAATACTATCTGTGGTTAACATTACTTGATGACGCTACTGCCAAATACATCTACTGTACCTGGAAAAGGGAATATTTGTTCTTTAATATTAAAAAATATGATTGGCCTAAATGTCTGCCATTTTTCCAATTTAAATTTTTACTGTTGTTTTAAAATAAGGAAATTAATTTAGCTGTAAAGCGCAGACAACATCATCAAACATCACAAAGAATCATGATAAAATTGCAATTTTCTTTTAAAAAATACAGTGATATGAAATTTTGCCTTACAGCCCTCCCCTATATGTAAAAGGCAGTATAATACCCAGAATTGGTCATTTGTGAAGTTTAACTGATCATCAGTTACAACTGAAATGTTCCTGGCGGTCCTGGAAGAAGTAATCATTTGCCTCGCTGGATGGAGAAATTGTGATGAAGTGTTGGCCAAGACCATAAGCAGTTCTGTCTTGGCAGAGTTGATGCAGCAAGAAATGTCAGTCAGGCCAGCTGAAATGTGAGCAGCTACCACAGGATCATCAGGCTTTAATAAAAGGTACTGTATGACAAATCCTAGTAAAGTAGATGGAGAAGAGAAGTGGTATAAGCACTGAGCCCTGGGCCACTTCAGTAGTTGCAACATGACACCCTGACACCTCACCCCTGACACCTCACTCCTCCATGACACCCTGTAAGACCTTAGATCTAAGGGGTAAGAATAGAACTAGTGTGGTTCATAACATTGCTCTTTGTCACGAGTATTAACAAGAAAATCTGGTGGTTAATCGTGTATAATCCAACAAGATGGGAACTGATGATTTGGAAGCTACTCTTGCTAGCCTTAGAGATTCAACTACAGAGAACGGCGCAGTCTTGTTTGAGTTTCTGTATTTGAAGCCAGACTGGTTGATCTCCAAGAGTTTGTTCTGTGCAAGAGAGGCAGAGACTTGGTAATACACAAAACGTCAATGTGTTTTTGCAATAAATGTACCAGTCTGAAGTTCTAAAACGGCTGGGTTTAGTGTGTGTCTCTTACATAGTTAGGTTATCTGAGCTTAATGTTAGTAAGGAATCAGTGAATTTGACTACACAAGTAACAACATTCTAGCTAAAATACAAAAAAAAAAAACAATGTTTTTGCAACAAATGTTATTCTAGTGTACTGTAGCTTTTCTAAATGGAAACTCCTTTGAATTAGTCTTTTAGACTGAACACATGGCTGATGTCATGAATAATCTCTGTTGGTGGTTTCATGTCAAAATTATCATATTTATTAGATCAGCACTCATGCATTTACACAAATTACACAGGTCATTACATCGGCTTCATTGTTGCTGTATCCCAAACAATAAAGCATGGCACTATCATGCATACTAGCAGTATACTTTGAATTCAGTGTGAGTCTGCCAAATGCTTTCTAAACATTATTAAATTATTAATCATCAGAGCTATTTGTTATTGATTATACATTGTAATGAATGTCGATCTGGTACTTTAATATGTATTGTGTATCTGCTGATGGAAAAATACCACTAAACAGAGTGCATTGGTTTCCACTCACTTTTCCATCAGTAAGACATGAACCAAACCTACTAATCAGAAGAACAACAATCTTACAACTTAAGATTGTAACAACTCTCAACTTCTCAAACATTGTATTGAAGCAAAAAAGTATATGATAATTAGACAAAATGACAAATCTACAAATATATTGTAATATAAACTGCTGCTGTCCAGCGGAGCATTGGGTTCCTTTTATTCATTTGTACATTTATTGCAAAAGTTTGCTGGTATTTTTCAAAAAATTGCACACTACAGTAGGAGATGTCACATTTTGGCGGATGAGTGGTCAATTATATTTAGTTCTTTTCAATGAAGTGTTTTGTTGGGATGTTTTGATTGCAACAACATACAAAATCTATTTTACTGACACTTGCAAGCAGTTTATAACGTTAAATGTTTGCACAAAAAGCATCATGCTGTGCGGATAAGCGTTTAGCTGGATTAGTCTGCGTAGTTTTCATGAACCTGCTCTTATAGGGTAAACGCTATACAGACTAATTCAGCATTTATTACGATTGCTGGATTTAATAATCTAAATCTGCACAAGGAGACAAAAAAAAGAAGCTGGCAGGCATATCTGCTGACAGCATGGCACAGATTTGTGTGTGTGTGTGTGTGTGTGTGTGTGTGTGTGTGTG
>CAIGQW010012753.1:970314-1001846 GCA_903798125.1 Danio choprae | reverse complement strand
GTGTGTGTGTTTCATGACCACAATCACTCAGTTTGTCTGATAAAAAGCAATATAGTAAGAGTGTGTTGCATTACTACTGTAAGTTAGTAATTTTCACCTTCACACCTGCATGTGTGAGCCATTTAAAGTTATCATTTTGTGTGTATATCCAACCATGAAAGGACAGACAATGACAGATGGGTCTATATTGTGGCAGAGAGAGCTCGATTTTGTTAGTCAGACACCACTGTACGCTCTGCTTTCTCTGATGAAAAGACCTTTTACTTTCCCCATACGGCCCCAGAGAGCCCCTCCATCAAACAGTATTGACCGTGTCGTGCTGTCTTCACCGCTCATCAAGATACATGTCTGCTCTTCCAAGGAGAAGACCTCCTCCGTGCCCTTCCTGTGTGAGGTTTTGGCAGGTGGCTTTTGCTTCCGCCCCAGTAGACTCTTTCCTCCAGAGAAACTCAGTGTTTCTGAGGCACTGTGAATCTCACGCTCCAGGGCCGAGTGCGATTGGCTCGGCTGCAATGTGAATTTTTTAGGCAGCTCTCCAGAGGGCTGGAATTCGCCTTCAGGGACACGAGGATGTAGGACACAGGCTTTCCATCTATTTATCCGTTCTGTTTTCTGTTTCAGAGATGAAATAGGAAGCCGTCCACAGGGGATGGAAGCGTTTCTTTCTTCTCTTAGTTCATTAAAGATAGAGACGACAGCCGCCCTGTCATAGCTGTCACAAAGAGAGAGGCCGACCCCGGTGTGGCTGTACTTTGGCACTTTAATGTGTTTGTGATGATGTACTGTGATGTTCTCGAGGGGTAAACGCTTGACTGGGGCGTCTGCTGGCGGTTTGAACACACCTGAGCTCTGCTACGGCAGCGTCTGCAAAACTGGGCGCTGGAACAACAACAACAAAGCCATCGTAGATTTGAGGTTATCCTTCTTAAATCCCTGTTAATCCTCTTTTTCATGGACACAAACACTCATGAGCTAACAAAATGGTCCTCCTCTTATTACTGACCCACTGTACCATTGACAAATAATCATCTGTAAATAGCCTGTTTATGAAAGAGTTAGTCAACCCAAAACTAATAATTTTTTTCCTCATTCACATGTTATTCCAAACCTATAAGACAATTTGGGTAACAATTTCTATGGAGCTTGTTTTTAATGCACTATAAAGGTACTATTAATGTATTATGAGGCATGCATAATGCCTTTAGCCATTATAATAAAGGTATGAGAGCTGTTACTGGGGTGGTACCTGCATGTTTGTACCTAATGGGTACATATTGGTCAGTAGTATCTGACTGCAGACTTGAATATGCAAGCTGAGACATGCAGTCTCACAAAGACTTGATGCACTCAATGGAACTAGTGACTTTACTGTGAGGGGTAGGGTTAAGGGCGGGGTTAGGTGTGTGCATTAAAAGCATTGTATGCAGCTCAGTTTGCATCTGCACCCAACCTGCAGACAGATGCTTCTCCAATTGGTACCTTAAAGACACAGTTTTGTACATTTTAATGTGTAAAATGTAACTTTAACAAATGTGGAACTGTACCCCAGTGACAACTGTTATACATTTATTTTCGAGTGTATAAGCCATGATACATTTATTGATTTATTACATATACATTTTGCATGCATTAATACATTAAGATGTTAAAACATTAATGAATTTTTTTTTTTAAACCGAGAGATTTTTGAGAGATAGAAAGTTAAAAACAATGACGATTCAAAACAATTACAGAAATAAATTTAAAATATAAACCCAAAAGGAATCATGTCATTCAATCCAGCTCTTTTGAAGATTTTCACAAGAAGATCCAATGTAATGGCTTTTTTTCCACATACAAATATTGATCAGTGAACTTACTGTAAACCTGCTGTGTGACACTTCTTTGGTCATTTGGCATCAACCAAACATGCTAGAGCTTCCATAACCAAAATTTAAATACCAATGTTTGCACAATGGTGTTTATATGAGAGTATTCAGGGAATAGGCTTTCAGTGAAAGGAGAGAAATCTCTCGGATTATCTTCATTTCTGTTCGGAAGATGAACATATTTCTTATGGGTTTGGCTCAGCATGTGGGTGAGTAAATTATATCTTGACTTTTAATCACTTGTGCTTGAGCTCTGCTGTAATTGGTGTGCCTGTGATCTGATTTGATTGGCAGGAGCTGTCTACCCTGCAGTGTGAGGTGTGCATCCTGGTGTTCTCCCTGACGGACAGGCGCAGTTTCCACCGGATCGCTCAGCTCCGCCTGCTCCTGAGAGAGTCGCTGCCGCACACCCCCATCATCCTAGTGGGAAACAAGAGCGACCTTGTGCGCTCTCGTGAGATCAGCACAGAGGGTAGGCCTGTTTTTAATCTACTTTATGTCCTTGAGCTACAGATCCCATAATTCAGCATGAATGTTCAAGAGCTGGCATATATTGCAGAGAAATTAAAGAAAAGTGGAGTAGGTCAAATAATGTTTTAGGATAAAATAAATATAGTAAGAACACATAAAGATAGAGAGAGACTGATAGTAATTTAAAGAGATAAGAGAAAGACCAATTGTAATCATTTAAAATATTATGGAATTATGGAATATTATTATGACTGTAATATTATTAAATAGACTGTTTTAATACGTTTAAAAATTATTTCATGTGATGGTAAAAATTTATTTTCTTTAGTCCAGACCTCAGTGTCACATGATCCTATTATCATCAATATTGAAAATATTTGCACAATAGATAAGCAGTCAGGGGATCTTGAATAAAAACTTTCATGGTTTCAACAAAAATATTAAACAAAAGGTGCCAAAAGGAAGCCCTATGTTAACAGTGTCCAGAAGCACCGTCGACTTCTCTGGGCTCAGAGGCAAGAGGACGCAGGTACTTGACTGACCTGTCTGCGGTCCCAACCTGTCTCTAATAGAGAATGTAATGTGACAACAAAGATCCCATACTGTTGCCCACCTTAAGACTTTTTTGCAGAAAGAATGGGACAAAATTGCACCTGAAATACTTCATCACTTGGTGTCTTCAGTCCCTAAACGTCTTGTGAAAAGAAATGGCAACATTACAAAGTGGTAAATGCTTTACTGTTCCAAGTTTTTTGTTTTTAATGTGTTGCAAGAACCAAAATTGCAGTACTGTTTTTATTTAAAAACAATAACAATCATGAGGAATTAAATAATGTTTGTTGTATTGTCTGCAATGAAATGCAAGTTAAAGTAAATTTAGAAATCACTTTAAATTTGTGTTTTTCATACTGTGCCAACTTTTTCTGATTTGGGGTCATATCACAATTATTCGGATGTAACGGGGGTATATCACAATTGCCTTGATGAATAAACTCTAATCAAACATCAGAAATAAATAAATAAATAAACTCAGAATCAAACAAAAAGTGCTTCAGGAGTAATTGAGGTTCTCTTTGGATAAGGCATTCATAAAGGAATAAAAAACAAAAAACAAAAACAGAATTCCATGGCACTTGAAAGGTAGTACTTTAGTACCCTAATTTAGTACCCTAATTTTTAACCTTTGACTTTTTTTTTTTCTTTTTGTGCATCTTTAAGAATACACATGAAGTATCTTCACTTCATAAAGATACACGGATCTATATTTTTATGAATACACATAAAGTATCTTTACTTCATAAAGATACACAAAAAATCATAAGTCCAAGACACTCAAAGTATTACAGTACATTTCGAGTGCCTTGGCCTTGTGATTATTTTGTGTATCAATAATAAATTATTTCAGAACTCTAGCGTCAAAAATAGATTTGAGCCATATATAAATATTAAGTAATTCCAGTTTTGGGAGTTATATTTGTATTAAGGGCATACTATTACAACTGCAAGTGCATCTGCATGTGTGTGCACGTGTATGTGTGTGCACGTGTGTGTGTGTGTGTGCGTGTGTGCATGTGTGTGTTTGTGACTTTTTAAGTGGCTGACCATTTTACAACATAAATTTTTTTAAACTTTAATCTAGTTCGAAATAGAAAGCACAGAACAGTCTGTAATTATAAACAAAACATGAACATACACAGTCTGCGTATTTGAGATAAAATGAAATGGAAGTTGCGACAGATCTTATTTTTTGGTTTAGTTATGTATTTGATCAATTCACTTAACTTTTGAGCTAAATCTGAATGTGGGTTTGAATCTGAATAAGATCAATTGCATGCATTTTGAAAATAATAATGGCAAAAAAAAGAATAAAATGTATGGAATGCATAAAAAGGTTGAATTGACTTTCAGTACATCGCTTTTTGAGTATGTATGCCATATATATCAACAGGTATTTTATTTCACAAAAGATCCCCTGTGGTCCACCTCTGTCTCTCGCACTTGTGAGTCATCTATATTAACCTTGCCGCTGTGACTCAGCTTTTGTCTAAATGCTTCTATCTCCATCTGGCTGTATTTATATAAGAGGCTTCGTGGATTCCTGGCAAGAAAAATCACTCAGCTTATCGGCATGAGCAGGTGCTGCTAGGAGACGTGCATTTGTAAAGTGGACACATTAGCGGCCGATAAGAAATATAGATTCTCCGTGCTGGTGTTTTTCGGCAGGGCATACACTGCTATATTTCAGATACCAGTTCAACAGATACATTTACATCTTAAAGACTAATGAAATGCTTATTAAATGAATTGTTTTTAGACTTTTAATTAAATTTCTGGGGTTTCTTCGCACAGCATTTTTAACTAGCATATTTATTTGGCATATTATGAAATTAACACCTACCAGCCTGCCAAATGGTGGTAAAAATCTATATCCCTTTGCATGGAATTACTGTCAGAGTTCTTCCTCTAAATGAAACCTCAAACATTAAGACATAAAGAAAGAGAATTGGCACTTCTTTAAAATCCTAACATAATATAGAATAATATGGATCACTGTTTTTTCAGATATCCTAATTCAAACTATATGTGGTGAAAAAAACATTCAAAAAATGTGGTGATTAGTTTTTCTGTTTTGGACTGTTGGCTTGAACTTGTAAACCTGAGTACAGAATAATCAAGCTATGCTAAGCTGTGATTGGTTATCGCTGGTAACTTAAAATGTAGTTGCCGAAGTGGCTGCTGAGGTAAAATGTTAACTTTAAACCCAAACTTTTGTATTTGAAAATCTGTTTAACGGTTGTATTAAAACAATAAGTTGCTTTAGTGGTTTGGGGGGTTCCTAGAGTATTTCTAGGGTGCTTTAGGTAAACGATACAACACAAAAATGCACAAAAAGGCCTACAGTGTTGCTTTACAGCTGGACTTGTTTATTCAGTAAAAATCTTATCATTTATCAATCATGACAAGATGTATTTCTGTTACTTATTAAATTAAGTTAATCATGTTGTTTTTTTTTTTTAAGATTTAAAGGGATAGTTCACCAAAAAATGAAAATTCTGCCATCATTTACTTACCCTTGACTTGTTTCAAACCAGTTTGAGTTTTTTCCTCTTTTGAACACAAAATAAGATATTTTGAAAAATGTTGGAAACCAGTAACCATTGACAATCATAGTAGGAAAAACGAATACTGTGGAAGTCAATAGTATGAAGTAAATATATATAGTGATGGTTGAACTATGGGTTTTCCCAGAGATGGGTTGCAGCTGGAAGGGCATCCGCCGCGTAAAACATATGCTGGATAAGTTGGCGGTTCATTCCGCTGTGGCGACCCCAGATTAATAAAGGGACTAAGCCGAAATGAAAATGAATGAATGAATGAACTATGGGTGAACTATCGCTTTAACTTCATGCTTTAAGTCAGTTTAATATAATATATGTGTTGAAATGACTTGCAAAGTTCATTTGATTCAACAATTTTTTATAGTGAATTTAGGACTTGTATCTTGTAGATGTATGCATCTTCAGTTTAATAAGTATATTGATATTGTTTTTGATCCGCAAATCTCAAGGTCAACTTTTTTTTTATCTATGCTGGTTCAATGTTATGAGACATTATATTTTGTGGCTCTTTTTACAATGAATTTGAGGCTTTTAGTTTTATACATCTTCATTTTACTGAGTACATTGATGTTGTTTTTGATCCTCAAATCTCAAGGTCAGTTTTTTTCATCTATGCTGTTTCAGTAGATGCATGAATATATTATATTATATTCATGAGACATTATAGCACAGCTCCTGTCCAGTAATCTCCTCTTTTATATTTAGTCAATTTTATCAGAAAATTCAATGCATGACACTGTTATAATGCAGTTTTAGGTTTAACTAGTAAACAGGTTCCTTCCTGTTTACTAGTTAAAGGACCAAATACACATGAATAACCATCTCTGAGTATTATTTACTCAGTGTTTTAACCATTGAAGGACATTGGTACTGTGAATATTATGAAGCTTATAAATATCACACTGCAAAAAATAAGGAAGTTTTTTTTTTTCGTTTAAATTTTTGTTTTAATATCAAAATTTTTTTGTTGCAGACAAGTAAAATATATTGTTTTTTGTTGTTTTTTTTCATAAAACAAGCAAAATAATCAGGCAGTGGGGTATGCAAAATAATGTTATTTCAAACCAAAACAAGATCATTTTACTATTCTTACCCATTTATTCATTTTCTTTTTGTCCTAGTCCCTTTATTAGTCTGGGGTCACCACAGCAGAATGAACTGCCAACTTATCCAGCATATGTTTTACGCACCGGATGCCCTTCCAACCGCAACCTATCACTGGGAAACATCCATACACACTCATACACTACAGACAATTTAGCTTACCCAATTCACCTATACCGAATGTCTTTGGACTTGTGGGGGAAACCGGAGCACCCGGAGGAAACCCACTTGAACACGGGGAGAACATGCAAACTCCACACAGAAATGCCAACTGATCCAGCCAAGGCTCGAACCAGCGACCTTCTTGCTGTGAGGCGATTGTGCTACCCACTGCGCCACCACGTCACCCTCTTTTCTTACCCCCTGGCAGATTATTTTGTTTGTTTTAAGGAAAATCCCACTTAACTTAACATTTTGTACTAGAAAACTTTGTCTAGAAAATGCTTCTTGATTTGCAATTTTTTAGATATTTAAACTAGAATCAAACTAAAACTCCAAGTAAGAAAAGTTTTTTGTTTCTGTGTGACTTTAATGATTTCTGCAAGATAATTGAAAATGATCTTAAAACTCACATAACACAAAAAAATGGCCACATGTCTCCTCATGATGGCTTCTCGCTACTTCCACAGTCATGCAGCATCTCTCTCCCCCCTCTCTCTCTCTCTCTCTCTCTCTCTCTCTCTCTCTCTCTCTCTCTCAATACAATTCAATTCAATTCAATAATCGCTTTATTGGCATGACAAATGTAACAAATGTATTGCCAAAGCATTTATAAAGTTTACATTAAAAAGAACAAACATATATAATACAAACATAGTAAACAGTAGTAAAAAAAAAAATATTATGATATATTGAATAATAGATTATTCAATATATCATAATATTATTCAATATATCATAGATTATTCAATATATCACATTATTCATATATATCAATAAAATAAAATAAAAAGATCAGAGTAAACTGTACATTCAACAATCAACATTTTAGGATAAAACAGTAATAAAAACAATAACAATCAGTATATTTACAATGATTCATTTATAATAATCTAGATGTGTGTGTGTGTGTGTGTGTGTGTCTCTCTCTCTCTCTCTCTCTCTCTCTCTCTCTCTCTCTCTCTCTCTCTCTCTCTCACTCCTCTTTTCTTCTCATCTGTTTGTCATTCCTGGCATGTTTACGACTTTTTTTTTGTTTGCTATATTATCTCTCACACACAATAGTTGGTGTTACTATCTTTATGTGTGTGTGTGTGCGTGCGTGCAAGTGCATCAATACTGGTACATGCACTCAAATTCTCTCTCACACCTTTCTTTCTGTAATTCTCTCCTTCGCCTGTGTGTTGAAGTGAACCCCCTGTGCCATGTGTATGCAGAACTGTGATAAGGAGGATAAGGAAAGAGGACACTGAAGCTAAGTCTGTTCAGTAATTATTACAACAACAAAAAAAATGGTGTGCCGGCACTTTTGTGTATTAGAGAAGATAACAGGGCATTTCCTGAGGAGGATGACATCAGAGGTGCTCTGCTCTTTTGGAAAATTACATCTCGTATAAGCTGTATTCTTCTGTTTCAGTCCAATGACTTTGATGCTAATATTCCGTTGCTATGACCAACAGTTGGGCAAAGTAATTGGCATATAATTCATATCTGCATACTTGTGTTTTCTGTATGCTTACAGTGCATTTACATTATTTACATTTAGTACAGTGCTAAATGGAGACAAAATTTGGAGTTTATACTGTAAATGTTTGTGGACATTAGTCTAACATCATAATTCATTTTTTTTTGTTCAGCTCTTCATATGTTTTCATATTCACCACCATCACTTTACTCTGCCGTTGGTCGCCAATATGGCAACCACTAGATTTTTACATTGTCAGAAGAAAATGTAAGTGGCACCATGATGTGATGTGGGTGGTTGCAAAGGTCGTGATACGCAGTTGCAAAGAGGTTCAGAGTGGTTTTTAGTGTCTTGCTGTGGTGCTCCGGATGGTTTTTAGAGCATTTCTAGGGTGTTCTGAGTGGTTTGAAGGGGATAATCTGTTGGATGCTATTGAAGTTTGCATGGGAGTTCCTATATGGCTTTGTAGCTTTATTTTAATTCAATATTTTACAACTTCTTTTTACCAAATGATTCACATATTTGTCATAATTTGATATAGTAAGATTCTGATGTTTGTGAATGCTCTGAAACTTTTATTGAATTCATATCAAATGTATTATTAAATGTATTAAATTTAAATGTATTATTTCAACATTTGTATAGTGAGATTATTATTGTTATTAAGAGGTTACAATTTTTAATGTACAATTATGCATTAAAGGCTTAGTTCAACTAAAAATGAAAATTCTGTCATTATGTACTCATTCTTAACTTATTCATAACCTATTTGAGTTTCTTTCTTCTGTTAAATACAAAAGAAGATATTCTGAAAAATGCTGGGAGCAGGGACTCATTGTTTTCCACAGTAAATGAAAGTAGATGAGTGCAAGCAACCAGCGTTCTTCAAAATATCTTCTATGCGTTCAACAGAAGAAAGAAACTCAATAAAGGTTTAGAAAACAGGAAGGGAAACACCAAAGATGCTTTATTATGCAAAATTCACATTTATAAACGTTTTAAAACAACAGTCTATGAATAGAACCAGCTTCTAATGGTAAAAATGTATTAATTTTATTTTTTTTAAATCACACTTGGTAAAAACAGTCTGCAGAAACACATTTTGATTGACATTCTCCATTTGTAAGTGTCATCAGAGGTGGAAAGCCCCGACCATTAGTGACGATCTCTCTCTCTCTCATTAGCATATGATGTTAGTTTTATTTTTAAATCTGCCACTATGGTGACACAGACATTTGTAGCTCTGTCCCCTTTTTTTTTAAAGGGCTGGAAGCACAATCAAATTTGAATTTAAAGCAACAGTCAACAAAATGACACAATTAGGGTCAAAGCCTAAAATGGGCAGTTTCAAAGAGATATAAAACATTTTTTGTGGGCTATTTTGAGCTGAAACTTAACATAGGGACACTTTAGGGACTTATTTTACATCTTGCAAAAAGGGGCATAATTGGTCCCTTTTAATATGTTGTGCATTTTTTAAGACTGCACAGAGTAGCATTATAACAGAACTTGTGTTTGAAAATTTATTTACTATAAATTAGTAAATATTTATTTAATAGTAAATATTTATTTACTATTTATTTACTATAACAGCTTTGGTCTTGTTTCACATCGAAAGCTTTTCAGCCTTACTCTGATCCAAACTACTATAATAATAAGTATTGAATACATTAGCTCATCCATGAACATGATTTCTGCATGAGTCCGGTAGGATGTAATGAAGATGACAACTCCCATGATTCCACACTCAGTCACGGCGTCATCAACTATGAACTTTTTGTGAATACTTGACCTCTAGTGGTGAAAATTACATACTGTGCCTTTTAAAGTTTTAGTAAGCTGGAACAAGCAGCAACGTTAATGTATTCATGTCCTAAATGGTAATTGTTTGGGCCTAGTTATGCAAAGTTCAATACTTAAGTTTAATACAGTCTTTCAACTGCTTAACCCAGTGCATGAGCGTTAGTTTAAGCACCATTATAGGATGGGTGTGTCAGGGAGAAAAGGAGGACTTGTAGGAAGTGCAGAGGACATTTATGCGGACACATCTGTGCTCAGCATATTTATTCCTCCGGGAGCTGCGGCTCGTGTGCTCATCGATATGGAAATGTCCTGAATCTTTTTCTGTCTGAGTTTTGCTTCCTGCAAACACAGGACTGCACACTCACTATATGCTCAAGTTGATGTAAATCGGTTTCATTTACATCATGTATTTGCGAGTCAGCTATTTGACGCTGACATTCAAGCCGCCTTTAAACAGACACACAGATTCCGTATGCGTATAGTACATGCCGTAAGGTCATTCAGGCTAAGTCACTGAAAACAGAGAAGATGAGACTATAGCCATAAACAGAATTTATAGCTTTGAAGGACTGTAATGCTACACACATGCAGTAAATCACATGTGTTGTGGCAGAATAAATGGCTTCCTACAGTATCATTTTATTGGGGTCATATGCCTGAAACCTTTAGTCTGTTTATTTCCCCCCTGCATAACCTTCTACTGCCTCTTTCTTCTTTAACAACAAGGACTCCACTTCACGTTTGAGTTATCACACACAAACCCTTTGGACGCTTCATTTCCCTCTGTTAATATTTTTATGCAAATTTTATTTCATTTAAAGCCTCCTCTGAGGCTACCACTGTGTCTGTTCTGGTTGCTTTTTTCTTAGCAAGTATTTACATAAAAAACTACCTGACTTTTTTTTTTTTACTTTTATCTAATCTCTGTTTTTTATAAATGTATATTAATAAACAAAAAAAAAACTTGCTTTGATCTTCCAACGCTAATAAAAATTCATTTTATTTGTTCTATTATATAAAAACAAAAACCTAATCTGCCTGCTAACAAAAACACTCTCTATTTACTTGTATATCGACTTAATGGTAATTGCATTTTATTTATTACTTCTATTATCCACATTTGTAAGTTAATTTGGATAAATCTATATGATGATTAAATTTAATTTTACCTTGTCTGCACATTTTACATGTGTATATATATATTATATATATATATATATATATATATATATATACACACAAAATTGTGAAATACTGTTACAATTTTAAATGACTGCTTTGTATTGTAATATGTTTAAAATAAGGACATGAACCAGTCTCAAACATCGATATTGGCCAATCAAGACATTTTTTTTACTAATCGATATATTCTGTATGAAGCCAGATTTTTTATTTAACTGTGTGAAAATGCAAAACCAGGCCAACAGCAACAGAGCTTCATTCAGTAATCCCAAATGAGTCACACAAACTGCTAAAGCTGAACTGAAATGATCAGAGACCCTGGTAAAAATAGACACCCGCCACTTATTTCTAAGGTTGAGATATTTTAGAAGCATCAGCACAATGTTTGCTGGACTTGTTAGCAACATACTGTACTAAATGTAATGGCATCTTCTGATTCTGGTAAAAGAATTACAAAATTATATTGACTCTTCTTATTGTGGTGTTTTATAATTTTCCTTCCTCAACATGTCCTTAATTTGTCAGACCAGATCAAGTTGCTGAATAGGCGTATAGTTGACGTGTACAGTACATGTGGGTGGTCATGTGTGAATGATTTCACTGTTGTGCTGTCAGATTTCTCAACAGCCTGCTTTGTTTCAGTCAGTGTTGTTATTGTTGATTAAAACTAATTACGCATTGGGTTATTTATTTAAATAAAAGATAAATATTAGAAAAACCTACACTGAAAAAATATTTAAAAGGTAATACTGTGAAAGCGCTCTTACACTTATTTTAAACATTTCCCTTTCTAGATTTAGAGACTATATCTAACAAATGGCAGTTAAATCTGCAATTTTTGTTGATTTAAAGTAATCCCTTAACGTACAGTATTACTGTGTCAGAATTGCACGCATTACATTACTCCTGTATTACTTTTGAGTTACTTTCACTAAAATAAATACAGAAGTAGAATTTAAAGGCAAAATATAGCAATATAAATACTCCCGCAGACCTCTCATACAAGGAACATGCAGGACTCCTATAGGGATCCTACAGAAAATATACAGGAATCCTACAGGGAATGTGAAGGACTCCTGCATGAATCCTACAGGAAACATGCAGGAATCCTGCAGGAGCTCTAAAGTGAATGTGCAGGACTCCTGCAGAAATCCTAAAGAAAACATTTAAGAATCCTACAGGGAATGCGCAGAACTCCTGCAGGAAACCTACTGGACACATGCAGGAATCCTGCAGGAATCCTACAAGAAAAATGCAGTAATCCTGTGCAGGACATCTGCAGGAATCCTACAGAAAACATGTAGGACTCCTGCAGGAAAACTACAGGGAACATGTTGGAATCCTATTGAAAACATGCAGGACTCCTTCAGGAATCATACAGCGAATACTATCCTACGCCTTTCCTACAAGTGTATAATGTACTATGTTTGTATCACTTAAATAGGCAAGCAGGTCTCCGGCAGGAATCCTATAGGAAACATATTAATTTGATTAACTAGGCAAGTTAGGTTAACTAGGCCAGTCATTGGACAGCAGTGGTTTGTTATGTAGTCAATTGAAATATATATACAGTAGATATATTTATATAAGGGGACTAATAATTTTGACCTTAGCAGTTTTTAATTTGAATTAAAAAAATGATAATTCCAGTCAAACTAAAATAAGACGTATAATAGGAATAAATAGAAATAAAAATGTATAATAGGAAATTCTCAAAATGTGATAGTAGGGCTAGTAACTGTATATTAGTATTTACTTTCTCAGCTTGTGGAAAAGTTTAATTGTGCCACTTTATAATCACAGCCTGCTTTTTTTGTTTTACAAAAGTACAAATATCGGAGCTTCAATACTAAAACTTAATGCTTTACATCAAGTGCTTTTAAAATGCTAAAATGTCCATGATACAACACCTTTTTAACAGCACCTCATCTGTGATATGCCCAAAGTGTTTTATGCCATTTTCTTTTTTTTCCCCTTTATCCATTTCCTCATCTGTTTGTGTCTTGTCTCAGGTCATGTCGCTCCTTCATAACGGTGCCATGTAGTCGACATCTAAAGTGATCTAATTCAATCCCGTCCGTACACCTTCAAACACCCACACACACACATACGCGGCAAGCATTTAGCCTTTATTTATTTTTCCTACGGCCCCTCCATTAAGTCCCACTCAATTGATTCAGTTATCTAACACTAATCTGTGTTGATATGACAAGAGATTGTCAAACTCCATCTGCATCTGGATCACTCAATTCCCTGTTTTCTCTCTCTCTTTCTCTCTTTCTCAGAGGCTCACTCCAGCGCAATGATGTTCGGCTGTCTGTATCTGGAGCTCTCCGTCTCCCTGGACCACCGCACCAATGATCTCCTGGAAGCGGCTGTCAGAGCGGCCCGGGGCCACAGTCTGGGGCCCGGCTGGACAGAGGGTTCCCCCGCCGCGGCACGCAGAGAAAGCTTGACCAGCAGGGCCAAACGCTTTCTGTCAGGGCTCGTCCCGCGTTCCCATCTGGGCCGAGAGAGAGACCGGGAGCCCGGCAGAGACAGAGACCTCAGCAGACACAGAGGAAGCAGAATGCTCAGGCAGAAATCACGATCATGTCACGACCTCAGCGCTTTAATGTGAGCCAAAATGGCAGAGCTGCATGTAGGATTGACAGGTGAGGAGATGAGAAAGAGACCACCGAGGAGATCATTATTACCTTAAACTAGTATGTGTGAAATTAGTTGTTTATACCAGTCATTGAACATGACGGTGGTGCAGCGAAAACTAGCAGTGTATAAACTATCCCTGACCTTTGAGAGGCCTGTGAAACGGACAGAGCGATGAAGATATAGCAGAGGATGTCAGGATAATGAGGATCTAGTGCTGGTTGTGGCAGGCTGTTAGCGCTGATAGAGTAGCTCCTGTTGTAGTCCCTGTTGAGAAGCATGTCGACACAGAAAGGATGCAGAACTGTAGTAAAAGTTCTGTAGTAAAAAAAAAATATTCTAAAAATAAATGAAAAAGGCCAGCTGGCACTGAAAACGATGCTTTAGTTAATGCATGGATTTACATTTTTAGCTTTTTTTTTTTACTCTACCCAAACAGTGATGACACGTTCCAGATTTATGAGAGCCAGATGTGGTTATTCAATGGTCAATAGGGCTGCACAGTATTTGGAAATAAACCGATTTTGCAGTGTTTCGTTTTTCTGCAATATGAAAAGTGCAGATGCTCAGATCACTTTATTTAGAAGGAATTCATTATTCTAGAATGATTTGGAAGTTTTTTTGAGCGCATCTGTGTGAAAAAAGGCCATTTTTAAAAGGCTTTTTAGTCTTTTTTAGATTTGAAAGCACACATTTTGGTGTCTTTAATAGGTGACACTACAGTCATGTTTAATTTGTTGTCTGTATTAGTTAACATGAACTAACAATGAAACGTATGTCTGCAGAAATTATTGATTTATTATTTGGTAATTGTTAGTTTCTACATTTACTAATAGAACTCTGTGTGTGGATAATATATTTGTTAACAATAGTGCGTTGTGTACTAATGTGGAAAAAAGTATATCATTTTGCAATATTTCTCAGTGTTTATTCATGTTATCTAATGCATCGTTTATTGTGTTGCCTTTTAATTCTTCATTTGATTTGTACACAATGCTGTGCTTCACTATAAAACATGCATTGCATACATTTATTTTATTAAAGCAATGTACCTTTTTAATTGGCCATGAAGACAATCTGAAAAGAAATTTTTGGTAAGCCACATTCTCGCTGTTTTTAACCAGTTCAGTTTGACTAAATATGATTTTTATTGTGATTTATAGTAAACAGAAGTACTAAAGAAAATAAGAAATATATATAGTAGAAAGTAGTAGTAAATTACAATGCTAATACTAGTGTCCTAATTGTGTCATTACGTCTTAAATTCATAATTTGCTGCTGTGTAGATGAACAGTGTCATGTTTCACTTTAAAACACAGCGCATAAATGTATTTCACTGAATAAAAACCCTGGTGATTATTTTTCCGATATTCTGTGCAGCCCTATTATTTGACTGCTAATAGGAATAGTGTTTAAGGTGGTTACGGCTCTGAGAAAACACTGTGTCCTAACCTGATGTAGTCTCACTTAGACTAGCATGTCGAGAAGAAGAGAAAACATTATGTTAAATTAGCTACTGCAGTTCATTTATTTTAACACCATTTAGGTGTGAGTCTGTCTGAAATAGATTATTCCACAACAAAAGACAGCTGTGTAAAAAGAATAAATACAAATGGTTTTACAGAAAAAAAGATGTATCTGATAATGTGTAAAAATGTGACATTTTTCTCTTGAGGTCTGTGAACCTGGCAAACTTTTGCAGAACCAGTGATTATTTCCTCATCAAAAGTGCTCATTGGTACTTTGTAACATCACTTAACTTTCTATCACAATATTTCAGCCAGTGGGGAAGTATTTAAAGCTTTATACAGTTTTATGGTGCAGGAATTTTTAACCAATTAGATGTAATTGGGGGCGGGGCTATTTGTTGTCAGCACAGAGATGGAAAAAAACTAAACAGTGTCACTTAATTGCATCATTCTGATAAGGACACGGCATGACAATGTCAGCTGTTCTTCATGTAGATTATATAGTATATATATATATTAATTTGCTAATCTTATCCAATAGATAAATGTGTTGCCCCTCAAATAGGGATATTTCCTAATGCACTCTCGCATATGACACCGAAATTATACAGAGAAATTAGCTTTGAGACTAATTGCAAAGCTTTGTGCAACATATGGGGCTGCATCAGCACAGAACTGCGGAGGAGTGATAATAATATTCAGAAGATTGTTTTTATTATTATTACTATTATAGTTGTATTACAAACAGCCCACCACTTGTGGTAATTGCGAATTGTACCTTCTAGGGCCTTGTTTACAAGCAGAATTAGCACTTGCTAAAACAGTTTGCATGTGTGATGATGAATGATTGACGGGGAAAAGTGGCGTACAGCTGATTTAACATCCTTTCGGGAAAAGAAAAAAACTGAATTAATTGACCTGTCATAAATTTTGAGCAGGAATACATTTTCAAACAGAAGCAATATTTGTGATTAGGTACTAATGATTTCTCCCTCAAAGAAATCTGTACTGAAATGCAATCTTCGACGCATTGTAATGACTTCAGTCAATCAGGACAAAAGTGCGTACTGAAACATTCACATTCACGTTATGAGAGGCGGTAAAATCACCTGCTAATTGATTGTTTTGGGATTTACGATAATGGGACGTGTGGCAATGCAACAGCAAAATGTTGTTATTCTTCTGATATTATCTTCAAATTAAAAGCATGAACTCGTAATTAAACTCCACCAATGGAGTGGGAGCAATTCACAGACCTGTTATTTAATGAGCATAAAATAAGAAAGCAGGCAATATTCGGCAATCAGTGTTGGCAGAGAAAAGCAGATTGGTCTGTGGAGAGCGCTTTGTCCCTCGAGTCCGACTGAACAAACTCTAGAGAATAAATCGCTTGTGTCAAATTGCCTCTGAACTAATTTGACACCTCGGTCTATAATGAAAGCAAGCCATGTTCACACTCAAGTCTGTCTCTTTAAAAACGAATAAACCGACTCATTTTCTTTCATACGGGTCAACTGTAATATAGCGTGTGGTCTTTAGCTGCATCAGTAGCTAAATGTGAATCTCAGAGATCGGAAAAAGGCACTTTTTAATCAATGCCATATATAGCCCTGGTTTCAGGTAAAAACCTAGGTTTAAGTACTTTAAATTTGCTTTCACCTCACTTTCCTAAATAACTTCTTGTCACCAAAAAAAGAGCAGATGCTGGGAGAAGCAATATTGAGAATGGCCCACTTTGTCATGTAGTCTTAAAGCGTGTACTGTGTTTTTTTCCCATATAGTCTTGATCATGAGGCATTTTGATAGTAGAATATGAATGATTGGTTGATAGGAGTGCTGTTGTAGAAATAAGGTGTGTTCATATGACTTGCCAAAATGAATGCCAATAGCCCAGATGCATCTCAGAACCTGATTACGCTGGTATTAAGATGTGTTTTCGTCATTCTGATCACAAGTGGACAGTGGTGGACAAAGTATACAAATCAAGCATTTAAGTACAAGTACAGATATCCTAATGGATTATTACTCTAGTAAAAAGTATAAATCCTTTTTCAGGATTACTAGTACAAAAGCATAATTTTGTATTGTTTATTTAAAGTATTAAGTATTACCAGAACTTTTCACATACTAATAACTACTACTGATTAATGATTCAAGCATGCAAACATGCAAAAATAACACAACAAAAATGAATAGACACAAAATGTGTGCATACAATATAAATATATGTTGTCATAGGGGAGATCAGTTAGCATTTTAACACTTTGTAACCAATATATACTGCTCAAAAGAATAAAGGGAACACTTGGAGTTACATTGTCAAGTGTTCCCTTTATTTTTTTGAGCAGTGTAGTTTTTGTGTCTCTTGATGTATGAGTATTAATTCGGGTTATTTTAATATTACGTTATGCATGTTATTTTTTTTAATTTCGTGTTTTTATAACAAATAAACAAATATGGACACTTTTAAGCACTTCATGTAAGCATTCCAGAATCCAAAAATGCAGTATTAGTAACTTACATTTTACACTGTCCGTAAACACTCAAGATAATCAGATCTTTCGCTTTATTATCTAATTTAAATCCATTTATAATTTCTGTAAATTACACGTAGACTCACTCTGACAGTATTGTTTGAATCAGTGAGTTGTTAACTGCAAACTAGTTTTGAACGGATCATTTGAATCAGTGAGTCATAAACTGCAGACTCTCTCTGAATGGGTCGTTTGAACGGATCATTTGAATCAGTAAGTCATAAACTGCAGACATTCTCTGAATGGATCATTTGAATCAGTGAATCATAAACTGCAGACTCGCTCTGAATGGATCATTTGAATCAGTGAATCATAAACTGCAGACTCGCTCTTAATGGATCATTTGAACCAGTGAGTTGTTAACTGCATACTAGTTTTGACCGGATTATTTGAATCAGTGAGTTATAAACAGCAGACTCTCTCAGAATGCATCATTTGCATTGGTGAATCGTAAACTGCAAACTCGCTCCGAATGGATCATTTGAGTTAGTGAGTTAACTGCAAACTTGCTTTTATAGGGTTATTTGAATCAGTAAGTCATAAACTGCAGACTCTCTCGGAATGGAACATTTCAATCAGTGAATCATAAACTGCAGACTCTTATTTAATGGATCAATTGAATCAGTGAATCATAAACTGCAGACTCACTCTGAATGGATCATTTGAATTAGTGAGTTTTTAACTGCAAACTTATTTTGAACGGATCATTCGAATCAGTGAGTCATAATCTGCAGACTCTCTCTGAATGGATCATTTGAACCATTTCGTTGTTAACTGCAAACTTGCTCTGAACTGATCATTTGAATCAGTGAATCATAAACTGCATGCTCGCTCTGAATGGAACATTTGAATCAGTGAATCATAAACTGCAGGCTCGCTCTGAATGGATCATTTAAATTAGTGAGTTGTTAACTGCAAACTTGCTCTGCACTGATCATTTGAATCAGTGAGTCATAAACTGCAGACTCACTCTGAATGGAAAATTTGAGTCAGTGAATCATAAACTGCTGACTCTCTTTTAATGAATCATCTGAATCAGTGAATCCTAAACTGCAGACTCAGTATTGAATCGGTTTTGGTCTCAAGAGCAGATGCAATCGGATCTGTCCAATTTAAAACAAGGTCAGTGTTGAAACCATGTAATGATTCTCTCTGCATTGGGCAATATCAGAATCAATGCATTAAGCAAGACTGATGCAAGTCATATGACATGCCTTTTGAACATCATTTTTTATCAACCCGTTTTCCCCCTCTGATTTTACAAGTAGTCAGGGTTATGAAATTGTTTGTTTTACAATGTTCATTAAAATCAGTGTAGCCTTATTGTGAGGGTTACCACAAACTGATATGGCTGGAGTGGTATGAGTGTTTAGGGATGATATCATGTGAGCCTATTATTAAACAAGAGCCATAAGAGGAGACACAGAGCCCACAGAGATGGTCTGTACTTTCACCTGTTCACATTTTAGACCCATCGACACATGATCTCATGGAATCCACTGAATATGCCATAGGACCGTGCATTTCTGTGGGGGCTGGCCACACAGGCTTATGCAACAACGACGAAAACACAACGTTCTGGAAACGTTCCGAGGTCAAACATGGCAGCACCATTCACTTGTTATTCACTATTGATGAATGTTATCCACTGTCTTTGAAAACAAAGAGAAATAAAGACGATTTGTAATGATGCCCTGTTGTGTGCTTGTGGTTTGTCGCTGCATTTATGATGTGAAAAGATTCTAACAAGTAAACCAACAGCTGAAGCCTGCAGTGATGCTCCTCTAGGTGAGGAACTGTATTTGTATTTGAAAGGGTTTGATGGCTTCACTCTAAAGGCAGATGGTTGGAAACGGGACATGAGGTAAGAAAGAAAAGGGATGACAAATGTTAGTTGCCTAGCGACTGTCGTCAGGGAGACAGAGTGCGACTCTCCCTTGACCAGACTTAGAATTTCTTACTATGTTTATTTGTTCGACTGGGAATGAAATAGCTGGAGTGGAATGAGAGTCTGCAAACAGCCACATGAACGAATGGGAATATGCTTAAAAACACTTGATTGGTTGGAAACAAAATCAAAGGAATCTGGGAAAAGACACAAAATGAAAAGATCTGCACGAGTGTCTGGGCGATGAACTCACAGAAATGTCTTTTCAGAGTGTGAAGCGTGAACACTATCATTATCATGAAAATGTATTTCAGTCTATTTTTCAGCACTGTTTTTTTTTAAGGACATTTCTTAGCTACCTGTGCTGCTTTGAACTGTATATCAGTGATCAATTAAAAAGCTTAGAGCACAAAATATAGAACCAAGAACCTGTTTTGTAGCACTGTATTCTGATTTGCATTAAACAGAAAGGCTAATATCTACTTTTTAAAAAAAAAATCCAGATACAAAAAATATCTAATTTGGAACACTTACCCAAAGCCTAACATGTCAATATGATCCCTCTTCATTTTGCATGACATTATCGTACCCTCTGGGTACAAGAGCAGGTTTATGCAAGACAGCAGATTCAGACTGAGTAAAGATATTTAAATCACAGAAGCTGGTCCTCGCCTCTGGCTAAAATTGCTGAAACTGTGCCATTTGCATCAAAATCCAATTTCATTTTCATACCCAAGGACTTTTGTTAGATATGCAAGTACCTAAACATTTGTCAGTCTCAATCCAAACACATGACGTGTTGTTTGAAAAGTGGACTGTCATTTTGGAGACTTTTTGGTTTTTATAAAAAGCACATCACATCAGTATATATCCACATACTGTAGGTCTTTAATGACAGAACACATCCATCATTTTACAGAGATACTGGATCAAAATTAAATCACAATTTGTCCCAAACCCATCTTTATATTTACACACTTTAACATTGAAATATATTATTTTTCTTGATTTTACAGAAGGTTCTGCTTCATTTGGGCATCTTTTTAGTGCGACGATTCATTCAAATTCTGTCTCAAAGCACAGACTGCCATCTAGTGCCACTAATACAAAGTGCCATCTAAATTAACTCAAGTATGCGGATGCTTTACTCAAATGCAAGATGATTCAATTGCAAAAAATGTAATCAAAGCAATGCTGTGCATATTAACAGCCTGCATTTGTAGAAATCATAATTTCCAATAGAACTCCAACTGAAAACATTACATCCATTTAAATTCTCTCACAATGAATCCTTTTATGCTGTTTTAGTTGATCGCTCCTTTTGAATCCTTTCCCACACTCTGAACACTGGTAAGGCCTTTGCTCAGAGTGCGTCTTCATGTGTCGCCTTAGCGTCTCTTTCCGTGCAAACTTCTTCCCACACTCAGCACAAACATGGTCCATCCGTCCCGAATGTTGGAGTTGGTGAGTAACCAATTTCCCATCCGTGTTAAAGCTCTCCCCGCACTCAGAGCACACATACGGCTTCTCGTCAGAGTGAGCCATCTGACGGTGCTTTAGCAGGTAGGACGTGGAACTGAAACTCTTCTTACATTCATCGCAGTTGTACATTTTCTTATTCCCAGAGTGACCCTGCATGTGCAGCTTCAGGCTACTTGCTGAGCTCAGGCATTTCCCGCACTCCGAGCACTTGTAGACTTTGATCCCTGCGTGAATGTCTTGATGCCTTTTCAAGGTGTCATGGCGAGTGAAGGTTTGGCCACAGGTGGTGCAGTCTAACAGGGTCTTGCTGGAATGGATTATCATGTGGCTCTTGAGAGTAGAGGAGCACTTGAATGCCACGCCGCACTGAGAACAGCTGTAGCTTCTTTCTTCAGTGTGCACCACTAAATGCGCCTTGAGATTTGCGCGCCTAGCAAAGTTCCTACCACACTTCTTGCAGTGGAAGGGTCTTTCTCCAGTGTGCATGACCTGGTGGGACGTCAAACTGTTCTTAAAGCGAAACCTCCTGTCACACTTTGGACACTTGTAGGACTTGACTTCAGAGTGTACAGCCAGATGTCTAGTTCGATCTCCTGAAGAAGGGAACCTTTTTCCGCAGTGTTCGCAAATGTAGGGTTTCTCTCCGGTGTGAAGACGCTCATGCAATTTGAGACTGTTGGGATGCTTGAAGGACTTTTCGCAGTATGTGCATTTGTGTGGGGCATCCGGGTAATGGATCTTCAGGTGCGACGTGAGGTGACTCAACCTTTTGAAGCTATTATCGCAGTAGGTGCAATGAAAGGAACGGTTGTCTTGGTGAACAGTTTGATGAACATTGCATTCTTGCTTCCTCAGGAATCCCTTCCCACACACGGAACATTTGAACGGCTTGTTGCCTGCATGGCCATCCAGGTGAACTTCCAGCTCAGCCTTGAAGATGAACTTCTTGTCACACTGCGGGCATGGGAAAGGCCTCTCTCCGGTATGGGTTGCCCTGTGGGCTCTCATGGCTGCCGCAGTGTTGAAAAGCTTCCCACAATGATCACACTGATGGGGAAGGGGGCCCATGTGTAACCGCAGGTGGGTGTTTAGGGTACTTCTTCGAGAGAAGCTCTTCCCACATTGCGAGCAAGAAAACGGCTTCTCCCCTGTGTGGCTCCGCAAGTGGTACTTCAGTGCACTCTCCCTGACAAACTTTTTCTTGCAGTAAGAGCAGTCAAACAGCTTTTCACCGGTGTGTAGTCGCTCGTGCATGGAAAGCTCATGTCTATTACCATAACTCTTTTCGCAAGTAGAGCATTGGTGTGGCTTCTGCAAGGAGTGAGCCTTCTCATGGGCTCTGAGGTCGGACTTTCTTTTGAAGCTCTTGCCACATTTTAAACAAAGGTTGGACCTTAATCTACAAGTAGTGGTGGTTGGTGCATGAGGAGTCTCTCCAGAGTCATTGGGTTCCATTAAAACAGAACTGGATGTAGGATCGGTGTCATGTATCATCATGTCAGTGTGTATTTCTTCATTCCTAAAAGCAGCAAATCATGTATAAATCAAATGCTTTTACACGAAGCACAGGAAGATGACTTGGTGACTACGCAGAGGTGTAGAGGCTGATGTACGATTTCACATTTCAAGTTTTAAAACATTTATGTACTATGAGAGATCTTTGCGATTTCATGAAATAATGGTACACTCACCTAAATTCATTGGTCGGCTCCCTCTTAAGAAAAAAAATCAAGGACATGTTTAGAAAAGGGGTTTTCTGGTAGAAAGATGGATGTTGATTTGACATTTTACCTTCACAGAGGCAATGTCTTCAATTGTACGCCTGTGTATAAGATCATCTATGCTTGTTTCTACTGGTTCATATTTGGTCTCCATCAGCATCTGGACTGTGGTAGTCATGTCCTCTTCTGTCTTGATTCTGGAAATAGTGCTCATTACCTCTGATCTGGCCATTTCCTCTAATTGCTGCTGTGTAAACATAGACACGTGTCACACTGAACCACAAAACCTTATGCACGTGTATATTTTTGCCAAACATAGATTGTGTGGGTCAAAATTATCGATTTTCTTTTATGCCAAAATCAGTAGATTAAGAATATATTGTGTTCCATAATGACATCTTGTAAATGTCCTATTATAAATATATAAAAGCTTGATCTTTGATTAGTAATGTGCATTTCTAAGCAACTAATTTAGACTTTTCTCAGTATTTAGATTTTTTTTTAACCATCAGATTTCAGATTTTCAAACAGCCGTATCTTACATCAATGGAAAGCTTATTTATTCAACTTCAGGTAATGCATCAATCTCAAAAAAAAAAAAAAGACATTTATGACTGCTTTTGTGGTCCAGGGTCACATATACATATTTCACAAGTAAACACAAAAAGTGAAGTATACCTAATTTGCATGCTTCTGGAAAGGTCTCTGCCCTAGATTTGTTAAATAAAACGTCATTGAGCAAATTCTTTAATCTATGTAACCAACATTGCATTCAAAAGTTAAAATTTAATTGGATCAGTGTCAGAAATTACTCATACAACAGTGAATATGCATTAAAGTCAGCTAAGAACTATCTTCCACCTTACTTGAAAATAACCGCAGGATGTTCAGAAGATCAGCCACATACTTGTATATAATTATTTTCTATATGATGGTGCACATGACTGCTAATTGTTTTGTTGATCACAAAGTGTGGTTTATTTATAAACTAATTTCGAGAGGATGACGTGCTTAGGATTGAACACGGCTGGCATCGCATCAGCTCCGTTTATTGCACCAATCAGAGCAATACCGACACACTACAAATAACCAGTTTTTCACTCTAGTCATCTTCGTCTTGAAGAATCCCCCCTTCCTTTCTCCTGACTGGGTGGCACGGCGGCCCAGTGGCTAGCACTGTTGCCTCACAACAAGAACACCACCGGTTTTGCCCCTCACCGGGCTGGTCGCCGTTTCTGTGCTGAGCTTCTGTGCTGTCTCCCCGTGCTCGCGTGGGTTTTCCCCGGGCTTCCCGGTTTCCTCCCACCGTCCAAAGACATTCACCATAAGTAATTTGACTCTAAAAAATAACATCTTAAGACATATCTAAAGCACGTTCACAGCAGGGGAGTTCTCGAGACCTACCTGAGCTCAAACTCCCCTCTCGCCCTTCAAACGGGAGGGAGCCCCGGGCTCCAGGATATTCTGAGCTCAGGGCTCTCTCCCGGGACAGCATGCCAAATACGCTTTATTTTCAATCATCAGCTAAGTGTGAACTCTTGAAATGATATATTTTGGAGAAAGTTGGAAACTGGTAGCCATTAACGTCCATAGTATTGTTCACTACTATGAATGTCAACATCAACTAGTTTGCAACAAAATATCTACTTTTGCATTCAATCGAATTATGAATCATTTTAAACAGATATATTTGTCAAATTAAACCAGATGGTTTCTATTGTGCTATTTATTCCATAAAATACCAACATAGTTAAAAATAAACTTGATTTAAATCTCTTTCAATTAGTTTTGTTTTCCTACTTTGCAGCTTTCCTAACACAGTCCTGAAAATCTACGACCGGATCAGAGTAGACCATTAGCTGTAACAAAATTCTTTTCGAAATCAAGATAAAAAGTGTGGCTTTTTCTTAAGTTAGGCACCAGAGCGGCTCACTTACCATTTCACTTTCCGAGTTCCCCACGTGGAGTGGTTTGAAGTTGGTGTCTTGAGAGAATTCACCCTCTAAGGCAAAGGGAGAAATACTTAAATGATGAAGAAGAACAGAACAGCATGTCTCCTTCAAACAAACAGGACACTCCAGGGACTTGTTGAGCTCCCAGTAGCTTTGTAGACAGTTTTTGCACAAGCAGTGGAGACATCTTAGAACAACAGAGTCTTTTAAAGAAGAAGTGCAAAGATAGCAGACAAGATGTGTGTCTGGAAAGGGCAAGATGGCAGCCATATCACTGCTCAAACAAGGTGGACAATTACACTATGATAACAACAAGAATCAGTTGTGTTTTGGTAAGTTGGTCAAGTGTGAAACAGATGTCAACTCTTTTACCAAACTTCTCTGTGATCTTTTCCATGCCACAGCTTCTTCCTCTTTGGCCTATTAAATGAGTTCAACTGACAAGCATTGGTCAATCAGTAGCACTGGCTCCATCTAATGGACAGGATCATAATGAAAGAACGGAATGAAGCTTCCAGTACACACATTTAACAAAATAAGAACAAGTACAATGACACAAATCTGAAGCCTGAATATATATTTAAAAATGATAAACGTATTCATATATATGGGTCAAAACTACACATTTTTATTTTATGCCAAAAATCATTAGAATATTAAGTAAAGATCATGTTCCATGAAGACAAAAAAATCTCCTATTGTAAATATATTCATTCATTCATTCATTTTCATTTCGGCTTAGTCCCTTTATTAATCTGGGGTCGCCACAGCGGAATGAACCGCCAACTTATCCAGCATATGTTTTACGCAGCGGATGCCCTTCCAGCTGCAACCCATCCCTGGGAAACATCCATACACACCCATTCACACTCATACACTACGGACAATTTAGCTTACCCAATTCACCTGTACCGCATGTCTTTGGACTTGTGGGGGAAACCGGAGCACCCGGAGGAAACCCACGCCAACACGGGGAGAACATGCAAACTCCACACAGAAACGCCAACTGACCCAGCCGAGGCTCGAACCAGCGAGCTTCTTGCTGTGAGGCGAACGTGCTATCCACTGCGCCACCGTGAGGCCCATTGTAAATATATCAAAACTTTATTTTGGATTAGTAATATGCATTCTTAAAGCACTTAATTTAGACAGCGTACATGCGATTTTCTTAATATTTGGATTTTTTTGAACACTCAGATTTCAGTTTTTCAAACAGCCAAATACTGTCCTATTCTAACAAACTATACACAGACTATTCATTAATTAATTTTCTTTTCAGCTTAGTCCCTTATCCCTAATCTGGGGTCGCCACAGCGGAATGAACCGCCAACTTATCAAGCATATGTTTTACGCAGCGGATGCCCTTCCAGCAGCAACCCATCACTGGGAAACATCCAAACACACTCATTCACACTCATACACTACGGCCAATTTAGCTTACCCAATTCACCTATACCGCATGTCTTTGGACTTGTGGGGGAAACCGGAGCACCCGGAGGAAACCCACGCGAACACGGGGAGAACATGCAAACTCCACACAGAAATGCCAACCGACCCAGCCGAGGCTTGTACCAGCGACCTTCTTGCTGTGAGGCGATCGTGCTACCCACTGCGCCACCGTGAGGCCCATACACAGACTATACATAACTAAACTATACTAAAAATGGAAAACTTATTTCATCAGCTTTCAGATAATATTTAAATTAAAACTCACAAAACCGACCATTATGACTGGTTTTGTAGTCACGTGGATAAAAAGGACTAAATACACAATGCTCTAACTGCAGTTAGAATACATTTACCTCTTCAAAATGGAAGAGCCTGTGGGAAGAAACTGTTTCTAGATCTACTAGTGCCTGGTGAAATGAGCCGGCGTCCAGACGGCATCTATTCAAAAGATTGTGGCCAGGAATGAGTCTGTGATGATTTTACCTGACCTTTTATTTCCTGGAGGTTGGACAGGCAGGCACCAATAATCCTCTCAGCTATCCAGACTGCTCTTTTTAGTCTCCTGATGTCTGATTTGGTAGCCGAACCAAACCTGAACACAGGACAGACTCAATGACGGCTGAGCAGAACTGTGTCAGCAGCTTCAGTGGCAGGTTGAACAACTTCAGTTACTGAAGGAAGAACAACCTTTGCTGGGCCTTTTTTACTCAATGTCAAGGAGATTGTCCCACTTCAGGATCTTTCCATTGGACTTAATGAGTACAGACATGTCACGATCACATCTGTGGTCATCATTTGAGTGACTGGTGTTGGACAACCTGAAGTAGATCACTGGTCTATTGCCAGATACTCGTTGCTTGGCTGCAGATGTAGATGATGCAATTGTAAGCAAGGACTTATTTGTGGACTTCATTTTGGCTTTCAGTACCATCAGGCCAGCTCTTCTGTCATTCAGACTGACCTAGTCTTGTCAGTGGATCTTCAGCTTTCTGACAGATAGGCAGCAGTTATTGAGGCTCTGGAAAACTCACATCCAGAACTCTCACTGTAAGCTTCTGAGGTTTGTAGACTACACCACAGTCATCGTCTGGTGCAATCACGATAACCTGGAGCTTAACAGAGCTCAAAATAGTTGAGATGACGAACTTCAGAAAGGGGGATCCGGAAGGTTTGTTTACAATGCAATCACACGGCAACTAGTCACGTTTTGATTTAGTCGTTAATTTAATGAATTTGTACAATCTCATTCTTATATTTTAGTATGATTTTTCTCATCCCTCGATGATGGGTAGCTTTAGAGGCACAACTCTTTTTAAAAATTCATATTTGCACGAAAGAAATTGTATGAATTAGAAACGTTTCTGACAATGCTAATGCTAAAATAGCTACGTTTCCTCATGAGATCGGTTGTTTTTGTATAAATGAAAGCTCTGTATTTCTGTTCCAGTATTAAAGGAATATAGTTCACATTTTATCCTCTGACATTTTATCCTACCCATCAGATTATGCAACCAACACTGTATTTGAATGGTTCTGAGGTTGGAGTTAGGGATTATGTAGGTTAGGGCGATATCACAGCTTCATATCACACTACTACACATAAAAATTTACACTGGTAAAAATCTGATGGGTAGCATATTGCATCATGAAAATGTGCTACCTACTTTTTGAATGGGAGGTAGGACAATCTGACGAGGTAGGACAAAATAATATATATATAAATATATATGGGCCTCACAGTGGCGCAGTGGGTAGCACGTTCGCCTCACAGCAAGAAGGTCGCTGATCGCTGGTTCGAGCCTCGGCTGGGTCAGTTGGCCTTTCTGTGTGGAGTTTGCATGTTCTCCCTGTGTTGGTGTGGGTTTCCTCCGGGTGCTCCGGTTTCCCCCACAAGTCCAAAGACATGCGGTATAGGTGAATTGGGTAAGCTAAATTGTCCGTAGTGCATGAGAGTGAATGGGTGTGTATGGATGTTTCCCAGAGATGGGTTGCAGCTGGAAGGGCATCCGCTGCGTGAAACATATGCTGGATAAGTTGGCGGTTCATTCCGCTGTGGCGACCCCAGATTAATAAAGGGACTAAGCCGAAATGAAAATGAATGAATGAATGAATAAATATATATTTTTGTAAGCAACAACAATAAAGTGAAACTCATAAAAGTTTGGAACCACCAAAAGTTTGGAGTGAATCGTGTGTAAATTTTTATTTTGGGGTGAACTATTTCTTTGTGTCTTCTTCCTCCTTTGAATTTTTCCTGTATAACTTTTCCCCCACAACACAAACGGAGATAATAGTCTTCAATTAGAAAAATGCATAATTAGTACTGCTGGTTTTAAATGGCATGACAGTAAATTATTATTGATTATTTCACTGGTGGTACAGCATGTTCATAATGAGCCCAGTCCGTTCTCGACTTTAGTTCCGCAGGTCTGAGGAAAAATAAATAAATTCTGGTCGCTTAAAAAAGATGTTTTCGTCGTCTTGGAAGTCGTCATCCAGATTGACATTTTTGGTATCGATGTCATCAAACTCCATGTTATGTAAACCATCTCGTACTTCGTCAATGACTACACAAAATCATAAAGTGAGGTTACCTGAAGTCTGATGCTGGGTTCACACCAAACGCGAAGAGAACGCATGAATCACTTCACTCGACCAGCAGAATGGTTTTCGCCTCAGGTTGAATTTTTGGAACTTAAAACACGCGATTGAGATTTCAACCTTTTTTTTTTTTCATTCAGGGTGAACTATAAGGTGTGTTATATTCTACAATAATTTACTCTCGTGTCATTTATTTTAAACTAGCAGCATAAACATTCTATTAAATCCGCATTTTTCGGATATGTTACCATCTCCTTTTGTGTTCTGTGGAAGAAAAGGGAAGCTTACATGGTTGGAATAATACAAGGAAGAAGAGGTTTTTTTTTGGCAACTGACAAATGTTTATTGCCGATAGAAAACTAGAGCTCATAATGATGCTTGCAGAATCTTTCATCTGCTGTAAAGCTTGAAACACTTTGAAACTTCCAATTGTGGCAGAAAATCAGTCGTAGCAGCATTATGTAGGCTATTTATCAGCACAGATAACATCAGGAAAACCACTGATAGGTATTTTGCTCAGTAACATCAAAAGGTAAAACAGGTATATTGCTGATGTATGGGCAGTCTTTGTACAATATATTGCTTTAAACCTTTTCCATTATATTTGAGGGGGAAATTCCATTATTTCAGGGTTAAAAACCAAGGTTACTAACGACACAGACATTTAAAGGAGTCAATTAAACACACAAATAACTAGTTGACCTGACCTGAACAGTCATTTAAAAGTATAAAATTAACAAAGATTTTTTTTTCCAAAGGATATTTAAGTATAAAGCAGTTTTACTGTTACTTTATATGAAAAATGCAATACTGTTTTGCTAACTACACATTACCTTGTATCTTGAGTCTTATTTTTCATATTATTCTCTATTAATTCAACACAATGCCATTTTGTTATATTAAAATAAAGCTGTTTTTTTTTTATTAATTTTGTTGTTAAATTAATCTACAATTCCAAGGGATAGTTTACCCAAAAGTCTATATTTTCTCACTATTCAATCACCCTCAAGTGGTCTCAAACCTTTCAGTTTCCTTTTTCCATTGAACACAAAAGAAGATTTTGAAGAATGTAACGGGTAACTCACTTCCACAATAAGAATAACAAACACTATGGAGGTCAATGGTTACAGATTTTCAACATTTTACAAAATATCTTTTGTGTTTAACAGAAGAAACTCATAAAGAACAAGAAAAGGGTGAGTAAATGACTATTTTTACTACACGATCCCATTAACGGAGTACAAAAAACAGAAACAATATAATGACGGTACAATCTATTAGTATAGTAGTTATCTTTATTATGAATAATGGCACCATGATTTGTCATGGTCAATAATAGTCTTGATGTTCCAGAAAGTACAAAAAAAAAAAAATAAGATCACAGACATTTTTTTCATTGAAGGTACAGCCTAAAAAAACGTGTTCATAATGAGCCCAGTCCGACCTCAGCTCTGTATTTTTAACAGCAACGAAAAAAAAAAAGAAAAACATTTGGTCGCTTAAATAAACTCAATGCTTCAGTTCAGGGGATTTAGTCGTCTAGGAAGTCGTCATCCAGATTGACGTCTGTGGTGTCAATGTCATCAAGCTCCATGTTGTCCAAATCATCCTCTAGTTCATCGATGACCTTCAAATAAAAACACAAAGCGAGGTTACCTGAAGTCTGATTCTAAGTTCACACCAAACGCAAAAGAACACCCAGATCATATCATTTGCTCCAGATTACTTGTTAGATGCGTTTTCACCTAACGTAAATTTTCCACTTAAGTTACATTTTTGGCATTGTGCATCATTTGTAACCACCCGGTGGAAAATTGACCTCGATTTGTGCATTTTCATTTTTGTATATAATCTACTTACATTAATATTTACAATTCACATTCAGTGAGAACCCTGCATGACACTGGTATAGTTTCTCCAAATACCTTCTGTTCTGCTGCTGTAATTTCAGGAGTTTTTTCTTCTGTCTTCTCTTGGAGCTTCTGGTCAGGTTGGGATTGTGCAGAACTTACAGCAGACACTGATGAGACTGAGGCCAAAACCCCCTCATCCTCCGAGACCTCCTGCTTCAGCTGCTCACAATAACACACACCTCATTTTATTAGTTCATGCACTGAGTGACAACACATATACACACATGGACGCACACACGCACCTGTGTGGGAGCAGGGAGAATTCCTTTGGGTTCATAACCACTGGCCTCCTCCAGCACATTCCTTTCTTCATTAGGCTTTAAAACCATAAAATAATAAATTAACTACAGTCATTTAAATAATAAAAAGACTACTTATCATTGCATAAGAGTAATTTTATATTATATATGACTTTTTTAATTACAACTAATCTTAGCAAGAAATATGTAAACAATTGAAATGCAGAAGTTAAAATATAGTCACAGCATTGCCTTCTTTTTATCCCAACATTAGGAAAGAGAAGAACTATTTTTCATGAGTTCCAGACCACAGCAGTAGGAACTTGGCCCTTTGTTCATGTAATTTTAAGGCTGCTTCTTTTTTAATTAACAAGGCAGTAAAGTAGTACAGTAGGTTTATGCTGTGCCGACTATATTGGATCTTACAGTAATGTTGTACCACAAGATTATTTTTATTATGTGCTCAC
>CAIGQW010012753.1:949772-969914 GCA_903798125.1 Danio choprae | reverse complement strand
TATATATATATATACACACTCAGAATTTATGCATTTTTAACCTATAATCACAGCAGTGTCCCTGTCTGAAAGATGGAGTCTATCAAACACACATGCAGAATTTCACATTAGTAAGCATGTTCTGTTGAACTTACAGTAATCTACCAATAGTGAAAATAAAAATTGTTATATATATATATATATATGCAATTTTAAAGTATTACTAAAAACGTTTATAGTACTAAATTATGAGCTTATATGAATTAAGTGGATGGAAGGATGGGTTGGTTGAGCTGGCTTCTTACCGTGATGAGTGGGTAGTCAGTGGCAGGTCTGGTTTGGCCTAGGCTGGTCTCTTTCAGGTACTGCTCTGCCACAAAAGCCTCTCTCAGGCCTGGGAACAGGTTCTCATACTCTGTGGGGTCTGCCAGAGACTCTGCTGCTTTCTGATTCACTTTAGACAAACTCTCTCTCCAAAGCTTCACCACCCTGTAAGCAAACACATGTTAAAAATAAATAAATAAATAAAAATCAACGATTCAAAATCAAATTTATTTCAATTTTGTGTAAAAAAGCCCTAACTTGGACAACTTATCAAATAACGACTCATTTTATTTTCTCTGAATATCGATAGGTCAAATGTATTGCATTGTGGGATACACCATCTCACACTGTGCTCTGATTGAATAGAAAGTTACCACACTGAACACATTGTTTTCTTTTCAAGGTAGTATGATGTATGGCTTTCCAAATTACCTCTTTTATTTAAAAATAATTAAACAAATTTAATGTGAATACAGACCTTGAAACTTGACTGGGCAGATATGTGCGGGCAAGAAATGCTGCTTCTGGCAGACGATTGGTCTTAATCAGAAGTTCCAAACAGTTATCCAGTCTGACAAAAACAAACAAAACTCAAAATGACCCAAAACTACATTCAACATGTTTTCTATGACATACAAATCCACAACATTAATACATTTGTACTCAACATAATACTGTTTAAATATTATCAACTGATGTATCTCTTTTCTACAATCACACTTACTTTCCCTGCAGAAAGTATGTCATGAAGGCGACATTGTTTTTGCCGTCCCGCTCTGCTCCCTCCGCAAGCTTGGCAACCATAGAGGCATTGCCAGACGCAGTGGCCAGAAGCAGAAGACCTCCATAGTCCTGGGCATGATGGAGACACTCCTGTGCCAGTCCAAACTGGCACTTACTGATGGCCAGCTCTGCCAACTGCTTCCACTTCTGCTCCGACTGCACAAGAAAAACAACAGCATTAGTAGTCAACATTATAATAAAAGTAAGCTGTTGTTATTCTTTTCTAGTTTGAAGAATTCTGAAAATCATTGACCACCATAGTGAGAAAAAAAAAACCACACAAGGAAAGTCAACGTCTACTGGTTTCCAGCATTCTTCAAGATATCTTCTTTTGTATTTAAGATAAAAACTACATGAGTGTAAGTAAATGACAGAATTTTTATTTTTGATACTAGTATGTGTAACAAATAAAATGGTAAGCAACTGAGCTCAACCACTAGGGGAGCTGTTTTATTAGTGTATATTAACAAACCTCAGCTTCTACTGCAAGCTGGTATGCGATTTTCAGCTCTCCTAACTGAAGCGCCAGCTCAAAGCGATGCTCTGGATCAGTGGACACAGCCAGAGCCTGCTGCTTAAAACCCTGTAGGCACATAGAAAAATATCATATAAAGACACTAACTCCAAAATAACTTAGTCTAACTCTGCTAGGCAAAATTGTCAAGCCTTACCTGTTTCTCCAGGAAGTGGGCAACTCTGGTTCTCTGTTCTTTAGGGATGGTGGGCAGCACTTTGTCTGCCATGCCAAAGTCTCTGCGCATGACGGCAGTCTGGTACTCCAGGACAGACACCAGGAGAGAATAACTAACTATGTTCAGCTCCTTATCGCCCAGGTAAAGACGGTCATCTTTAGGAATGTATCCCAGAAGGTACATTGTTCTGAGAAAATTAGAAGTTATTGTTAAACTAAATTCAAAACAAAGAAACCTTTATTCTAAGAATGTAAAAAAGGCAATTTTTAATTTCCCAAATGTGTTCTCTCTCAAATAAATGCTGTTCTTTTGAACTTTTATTCTATAATGAATACAAAAAAAAAAATCATAAATTTGGTCTCCACAGAAATATTAAGCCACAAATTAATAAATGCCTACAAATTCCACTTTGCCAACACAGCAATTAACAACATTAAAAGAAGCACAATTGTAGCCTGACAAGAACTAGTGATGAAAAACTAATGTTGTTTTCTGACGGCACCTGTCCAAGTGAGCAATGGTGACAATCTCTCCTCCAACAAAGTAGTTGAGGCGGTTGACTGAGCTGGTGTAGATGAAACAATCTCCCACCCACAGACCAGTCTTCACCACCTCCTGAATCTCTCCCAGAACCTGCACATAAACACAACAACAGCTCAGACCTCCGATTTCAAATCTCATCTTTATATTACGAGACATTAAATACTAGGTACTTGCATCTAAAAAGAAATACAAATGTACTTAAGTGTTAATTTTGTGTTGCACAACACTTATGGTGCTCTTGAGCTGGAACAAAGATATGTTTAGGGACAGTCTTGGTTGTATGGGTAGATTTAAGGTTGGGTTAAGGTGTAAGGAATGGGTCAACAGTGTAATTATAAGCAGATCATTAACATGCATGTACATAATACGTGCTTTGTACCCTAATGAGTGTGGATTGACCCAAATATTTAAACAATAAATCCCCCCAAAAAATCACTGTTTACTATCTTGATAAAAATATAGGTTATATTGTGAATGATTCACTGTCAAACATTTAATTTCAGATGATCAAAAAAATGTACATGCATGGCCTAATTAAGATGCAACAACTTGCTCTTTTTCTGAAACAAATTTTTTAATCCAATTAAAAATGCGGTGTGTTTTGCTGACCTCGAAAGCATCTTCAATACCGTCTTCAGTAACCCCCTCATTGTTCTCCTGTGACGCGGCCACCTTCTCTGACATATAACGCAGGATGAAGAAGGACTCTTCTGTGGCAATGCACACTAGCTCACCGGAGTCTGACCAGAAAATCTGGAAACATACATGCCGTTGGTTCATAGCACAATCATCCACAAAACAAAACAAACAAATAGTGGAGGCCTTTAGCAGGTGACTCACATGTTTAGGCTGGATCTCAATTCGGCGAATCAGCTCCGTGTTTTCCCAGTCATAGAAAGCCAAACCATTCACTGATCGGACACCCAGCAAGAAGCCACCATAGATGCCTGCAAACACCCATTCATTTAAATTAAAGACCACCATGTTCGCACTGAATTCAACGTAAGGAACTGATCAAGCAGCATTTATACAAATGTTTGATGGCCATTTACCTTCTGCTCCAAAATCTGGCTTAAAAGACTTTTTCTCCTTAAAATTTTTGAAGATCTTCACCACACTGCTGCTTTCCCGAATTGCATACCTTCATTTAAAACAAGTCTGTTAATTGTTTCGCACAGTCATTGCTGAGTTTACTTCTCTGAACAGATGTCTTCTATTGACCTTATTCTTCACGTACAAGTGATCGCAGCCATTGGAATCTTTTTGGCTTGAGACTTCTGGTCTCATCCACTTCCATTGATTTTTAAGCAGCTCGTTATGCTGCTTGATGTTGCAAACTGATATTTTCTTATTATATTATTCTGCTTTCTATGTATAGTCATGAACACACTTGTTTGTAGAGCAAGAAGTTTGACAGTTTTTTGCAGTTTATTATTCCTAGTCATTCCTTCCATAGGCAACTGAATCGGAAGTTATAAAACAAAAATCGCAAAAACGAGCGCACTTCCGCATCACAGAATAAGTTCAATATGCATGTAGAGCACTTACTCAGATGAATCATGGGCCCAGACAAACTCCTGCGCAGAACCAAAGCTCTTGTTTCTCAGAGCCATGGCAGTGTAGATGATGTACTCTCCATCTCCACACACCACCACAAATCTAAACAACAAGATTAAATTAATAGTGGAATGCTGAGAGGTCAATCGGCCCATTAAAACTGCATCAAGGATCAGGCTAGCTGCAAACGAGCTTAATAGCCTTACCTGCCATTAGGATTGTGCTGGATGGTTTGAGGGTAGATCTCACAGCTGCCCATGTCCTTGACCGCCAGTGGCAGCCTCTCGCCATCCTTGATTTCTGCATCCCCCATGGCTTTGAGGTTTGCCTGCTGAATCTCAGAGTGCTTGGCCCAAATGATCTTTCCATTGGTGTCCATCGACATGGCCGGCTCCTCACGGCCGAGCTGAAATACAAATGTAAACCAGATAACTTCTTTGCGTGTGATATTTGACCAAGCTTTATCATCAGACAATGTTCACTGAAATGTCATGTAAACGTAATGTGTCTGCATCATAAAATTGGCGACCTTTTAACTCACAGTATATATACAAAATACTGATTGATATTAATTTCTTTTTAATAACAATGCTCAAATCTAATGGGTGACACGGTGGCTCAGTGGTTAACACTGTCACCTAACAGCAAGAAGCTCGCTGGTTTGAGTCCCGATTGGGTCAGTTCGCATTTCTGAGTGGAGTTTGCATGTTCTCCCCGTGTTTGTGTGGGTTTCCTCCGGGTGCCTCGGCAGTCCAAAGACATGTGGTATAGGTGAATTAAATAAACTAAATTGGCCATAGTGCATGTGTGTGAATGAGTGTGTATGGATGTTTCCCAGTACTGGGTTGGATGGGCATCAGCTGTTTAAAACATATGCTGGATAAGTTGGTGGTTCATTCCACTGTGGCAACCCCTGATGAATAAAGGGGCTAAGCCGAAGGAAAATGAAGGAAGGAAATATTCAAAACTAGCTGTGCTACTACAGGCTACATACAGGAGTCAGAGAATGAAATGTAATACCTTTTATAAGACTCTTTCCATACATTTTAAGACCTCTTCGCCACATTAGGTTTCAACCAATAACAATGGCGACATTTTAACTTGCAGTACATTTACTAAATACTGATTATAAGAAACTTATCCTAAAATAGCATTTTTATTCGGTATATGAATAATGTTTTGATCCAGCAGGTGGCGCATATAGAACAGCAGGAATAACGCTGCTGCCTTGGTCACTGCAGTACATAAAGCATCTTCATGATGTCAAATCTAGCAGGATTTCATTGATTTCATAAACTACATCATCCTAATATTTGCTAATTAAATTTAGGCAAACTTTAGCACACAACTATACATTATACAATCAAAATTAATACAACATTTAATCCTTGTAAAATAGCTAAATTGATTTATCAGCTTTTAATACTTTTTAAGATCCCGCGGACACCCTGTACTTAATATTATTTTGGAAACTGACTCCTTAGATTCTTTCATAAACAAAATTCAAAAGAACGTTTTATTCTAAAATAGAGAACTTTTGTAACATTATCTATTCTCCGCGACCGCCTGCTGTCAGCATTAGCCCTGGATCAATCTGATGGCTCTCTTCTAAAGGTACTAAACTTTGCAATTAGCAGCCCAGAGCTTTAGCTGGCATGTCATACCACTGACAGGCAACAGCATGGTGTGACTTTGTATTATTTTTAGTACCTTTATAATGATGCTGCCTTCATCATAGCCCAATGCAACACTGTTGGAGCCCCGCAAGCCAGACACACACCAAACCCGCTCCATGCCATAGTTCAAGGTGCTTTCTAGACGGTAAGTGCTGGAATGCCAGATCCGGACTGTGCCTGAATAACAAAACAAAGAAAGTTACAGGAAGCTTTAAAGATTGAAAGGTTTAACAATGTCCCAGTTTAATGTGCAGAAACCTTTGGCTTTTAAAACATTCTTTTGCCATTAAAAATGAATCACAATCCATTTACACCTGGAATGGGAGAACCAGTTGTTTGTTTTAATTAGTTAAGTACTAAAATTTAACTTATAAAAATGAACAAATAGTTGAAAATGACTGTACTGCATGGAATATAAGGAGAAAAACACGATAAACTCAAAAAAGCTTTGGTCACAGATAGCTTATACATGTTAAAACATCAAGCATAGTGGTCCTTTTATAAAAATTACATCATGTACATAGATTACTTTAGATCACAATCTTAATATGTAAAATTATTTGTCATTAGTTATTTAGAATGCAAGTTCACAAGTGCAAACAATCATTTGAAAAGTAGTAGTAAAGATGGATAAAAGTGATTTATTAAAAATGTCCAAAAGTCTAATTTTTTAGATAAAATGTCTAAATTATCATAAATGTGCTTCATAACTGACCATCCTCAGATCCAGTGATGATGATGGGCAGCTCTGGGTGAAAGTTTACACAGGACACATTCTGAGCGTGACCCTCGAGTGTCTGCACACATGTCTTATTCTAAACAGAAAGAGGTACAAAGAATAGATGTAAATAAACGAACAGCCAAGAATGACCTGCTGCATTGTGCATATCAATATCATTCATACCTGATAGTCCCATATTTTGACCAGTCTGTCATCAGCTCCGGAGATGAGGTAGGGTTTATCTCCTCCGCTGTAATAATCAATGCAGTTCACCCCCTTATCATGACCTTCCAGAGTGAAGTTAGGAGAAGACGAGCCCAGTTGCCAAACCTGAAACATGACAAAGAAGATAATGTCACATGGGGTAAAATGTTACACGTCTGATTTGAATTTGCTTTATGCACAAATGTTTAGTCTTACCTTGATGGTTCTGTCCAGTGATGCGCTTGCAAACTGATTGTTGTCTTTGGGATTGATGACGATCTGCATAACGTAGTGTGTGTGGCCCTCAAATACCTGACTGCACGACCATTTCTTTTCCCAGTCCCACAGCTTTATCAGCATGTCATCTAAACACACACACACACACACACACACACACACACACACACACACACACAGTGTGTTAAACAAATAGGGATTTGCATATAGAGCATAATTTAAAATTTGGGATCTGTAAGATTTTACACAGGGTTTCTGCAGGTTTCACAAAGTCAACTTAAAGACCTTTTAAAGACCATTATGGATGAAATTTCAGACTTGTAAGGAGCTAAACGCTTATGATTTTTTTCTAATGACCAAGTTGGGCCAGTTTAAAATATTTTTACTTGCACCATCAAACAAAATTCTAATTCATTTCCAACAAATATTATCCACACTTTGGTTGGATTGTAAGTGATTAAATGCGTGATGGTCCGACTGGGTAGTGACATACAAAAATTAAGACTGTTTAAAACAATTTAAGACCTACAACACAATTCTTCTGTGAATTTAAGACTTTTTAAGGCCAAAAATTTTGTTTTTTTAAGTCCCCGTGGACACCGTGTTATAATGTTTGCTCATCAAGGTTGCAAATTGTTTGATGAAAAATAGCAACATTGTTAAACATCATTACAATTTAAATCAACTGTAATTTTAACAGTAAAAAACTGAAATAACCTGGTTAACAGTAAGTTACCTTAATATATACAGTTAACATCTGTAAATTGACTTTCCCAGAATTCCCTGTATTACTTTTTATGCCTTTTTGTTGACATTGCTATAGTTTTTTTGTTCCTTTTTTTCCGCATCAGTTATGTACATTAGAGTTGTGTTACATCTAATGTTGAGAAATAATGTTTATTGCATTCATCCATGATGGTGTTTAGTAGTTGTGTGAATGACACAGAGCTTCTAAATATTAGTAAGTTTTTTTCTACAGTGTTTAAATAAATTACTTTTTTTTTCTTTGCAGTGATGCAAAGCTGAATTTTAAGCAGCAGACTTTTTATAAGTATCTGGTCACATTATGATCTTTCAAAAAAATTGGATGTTTTGAAACGGAATCTCTTTATTTATTTATTTATTTTTTAAAATCCTTGTTAAGGTTAATATTTATAAACATTGATGTTAAATATTTCAAATATACATACAGTGTATTATGGCATATATATTATAAATTATAAAATGTGACAGGACACCAGGGCTAGTCATCATAACACAAGTAAATTATTACAAAGACTACCTCCATGCAATGATAAGGCCTAAGTCAAAATGTAATGAAAAGCTTTGAGTTAATAAATAATGTAAATGCAATAAATGTAAACTACTGTGACTTTGGATTAACTTAATACTCTAAATCAGATTTCTGACACCCAAATCTCTGAATGGTATCGTAAACTATCAAGTACACAGTGCACTTTATTATACGAAAAACAAATACTTAATGAATATCTGTACATACCACTGCTCGTGAGGATGTATGGTTGGGTGGGATGCACAGCGATGCAGCGAATATAATCTGAATGGGCCTCAAACATGTGTACTCGCTCTAGTGTGTTGTAGTTGAAAACCCGGATTTGCATGTCATCCTAGAAAAAAAGATGCAATAATAATAATAAAAAAATAAATAAAACAACCCTATTATATATATATATATATTTATTATTATATATACTTACAGCGCCAGTTATGACCCAATGTTTCCTGGCAACAAACTTGGCGGCTCTCACTGGAAGGTCACAGACTTCAAAAGTCTTAACCAGAGTCTGTGAAAGAGTAATGTAAGACAATATTAAACAATAGTGCAATAGGCCATGTACTCTGCTGTAATGTTATATGTTAAGATCAGATGGAAAAAAAACAAAAACAAAAGAGCTGATACTCACTTGTGTTTCATGGTTCCATACACAGACGCTGCCATTGTACAGACTGGCCAGCATCCATGGTTCAGACGGATGAAGGTCTACGCTTTTGACACGGTCAGATCGAGCCGTGAGTTTGCGCTTGATGTCCAGCCTCAGAGGCTAGAAGAGAACAAACATTATTAATAATCATTATCATTAAAGTTGATATTGATCAACTATTTAGTCAAGAGCACAAATTATATAGCAATACTCTGAAAGTTCAATTTTAAGTCACATATATAAAAATCACACAATAAAGTAAAGTGTTACTTTATGAATGCAAAGAAAACCTTTAAACAATTTTTTCAATAAAAATAAGTGATAAAATAAAAGAATCTAATAGAGAATTAAAAGCAATATGAAAGAATGGGGTTGACCAACTGAAATGGGTGAACTGAATTGTATCCATAATGCAAAGCAGTTCATACAAACACTATAAAAACCATCATAAAACAACTCAGTTTTAAGAAAAGAAAGAAGCGACCTTTTGAAATTCAACCCCAATACTATTTTCCCAATGACAACAAAAAACACTTGTTATTTGTAAGCTAGATAAAATGATTCAGAAGCTTACATTCACAGCTAAATACTAAATAAACAATGATAGAATATAATAATGATTACAATAATAAAAACCCACAAATATAATAGCTGTGTTATTGAATAGTCCAGTAAAAATGCGTTGTTGTTTATTAACGTGTACTTCTCTCAGTGTTAAAGTCACATTCATATCATCAGCTGTTAGCCAGAATATCACATACCACGCCATAACAATATTTAAACGGACAATGGATGTCCAATATATGTATTATTAAGACTTCATATGTAAATATTACCTTGAAAAAAGACTGAAAATGAATAAATAATTCACATTGACTGAATGAGAGAGTTGTCTATGTGGCCATTCTGAGGGCCTCCGAGGCTAACAGCGCAAGCTAACAAGATTGAATACGTATTTTCCCTTAACATCAGCGAAACCGCGCTAATGCTGTCCGTAAAATTAATACTAAAGTTACACTCACCATTTTTGCGTGTGTTGGGTTTGGTCTCCTTCAGCTGCAATGTTTTTGTATTATCCACCGAGAGTCTGATGTGTTTTACGGCTGCAGTTTTGTGCACGGCAGGCAAATGTGACGTGGAACTTCCTCAATGCAGTTGCGCTAGACGTCGGCAGCGTTGACGTGACACTCTGATGGCTTCGGTATGTTTCGGATAATTTCGGTTAAACCCGGCCGGTGATGAAAGGCGCTTGCATTGAGTTTGAGCTTAACCCTTTCCACTCTTGTGATTTACTTGATCCACAAGGGAACTTCTATTCATATGGTGATTTTTATGGTTAAATATAATTTCCCTGTTATTCATAAAGAGTTTCATACTATGATTAAGGCCATAAACCTAAAATGTAGTAATAAAAATATAAGAAATGTCTTTCAGTCAAAGAAAAGAATCACTCCAAGGGGAAAATGTCTTTGGCATGTGTGATATAATTTGTTACTTTTCTCATGACAAACATAACATAGAATTTATAGGCAATTTATTTATTTTAATGGGTAAATATTATATTCACAAATGTAAATTTTCTTCATCGCTACCTAATTTTTACAGAAATTTCTTTGTGGCTTAAATTGTTTAATTACTACATTACAAAATGTTTATAGTAAAAAAAAAAAGTGTAAAAACTGTGACATTTTATAAGGACTTTGTAAATATTATGTAATTAGATAATGTTGCCTCTGTACCCTGTTTTTGTATTATTTTATTTTAATATTATTTATTTTCTTTTATTTAAATTGTACTTGATGTCATCCAATGTTATGGTTATTAATATGATTGTATTGTTAAAACCTAATAAAAAATAAATAAATAAATAATACTTTCCACTCTTTGATAATGACATTTTTTCTGTATTCGCTGAATAACATAACCCTTTCCTCTAAAGACAAGAGTTCTCACTGAAGCATGCTAATCAAGAACAAGTCACTGTATAATTTACAGTGATAGGCAGTACACTGACATTTCTTTGTGACACTTGGTACCTTTTACTGTATTTTATTTACATTTAGTCATTTAGCAAATGCTTTGTCCAAAGCGATATTTAAATAACCATGTCTCCCCAAAGTATTTTGTCTCTCTACATTCTATTTTTATGCCTACACTTTTATTCTTAAATGAATGTTTATGGAAATATTTCAATTTTGTGAGTTACTATGATTGTTATGTGTATTATATTGTGTTATAATGATGATCTACCTCTATACTCTCCTGCCGGCCTGACCTGCTTGAATGTTCCAGATTTTTAAATATTGCTTTTCTCTTTTCTTTATCTATGTTAAACTGCTTTTACACAATCTACATTTTAAAAAGCGCTATAAAAGATGAATTGAATGATCATTTGTGTCTGTGGGAATGACTGTGTACACTATTCTTTATATGAATCTTTTTATCACCTGTGATAAAATATATTTCAGTAGCAGTATGTGCTGGATTTCAGTTTAAAACTGTTGTAGTTAGCATTTATTCTTTTTTTTTGTAATTATGTAATTATTTTGTTGTTTTAATACTATAAAAGTTGTTTTGTAAAGATTTTCACAGTATTTTTGCAGAATAATTCTGGTAAACCACAGCTGCTTTTTTGTTGCATCAAATGTATCAAAATATGATAGATGCATATCAGGTTAAGTTATATACAAAAATATGCGAGACCCATTTCCCCATGTTTACTAATCTTTATTTACACAGAAAAAAAAACTTTTTTAAGGAAGCATATTTTGTCTTTTATCTGTGAAATCTGAGATGCCTCAAGTTAACAGCTTTTATTTTGATGGACTTGAATCACATGACAATCACATAGAATCACATCACAAATCAGTCTTTTCTTTTGTACACTTGCTGGCACACAACATCTTCACATGTCAGCTCCTGCAAGTCAAATGATCAGGAGGTTAATCCTTGTGAGTACAGAAAAGAACAGCAATTGTTTGGCAAGATAAGAATGTTCATTATGCGACAGTGCTTTATCATTGCATTTCTTTTTGATTCGTTTATTCATTAAAGCTGAAAAAGTCACATTGATCTGTTATTGTTATCATGTGCAATGCTCACCAAATAAAGTTTGTCTCCTTCTATCCAATGTTTCCATCCCCGATTGGCTTTCTCACCCTTTTGAACGGCCACCAATTTGTCCCCTTCCCAGGTCACCAGAGTCTATGAATAAATATATAATAAACCTTAAACCCAAATCAGCCTGCATAAATGTAATGATTTTAATTAACTGAAAAAATAAACATTTATTATTTATATCTACGGCTGCACGATGGCGCAGTGAGTAGCACGATCGCCTCACAGCAAGAAGGTCGCTGGTTCGAGCCTCGGCTCGGTCAGTTGGCATTTCTGAGTGGAGTTTGCATGTTCTCCCCGTGTTGGCGTGGGTTTCCTCCGGGTGCTCCGGTTTGCCCCACAAGTCCAAAGACATGCGGTACAGGTGAATTGGGTAGGCTAAATTGTCCGAGGTGTATGAGTGTGTGTAGATGTTTCCCAGAGATGGGTTGCAGCTGGAAGGGCATCGCTGCGTAAAACATATGCTGGATAAGTTGGGGGTTCATTCCGCTGTGGCGACTCCAGATTATTAAAGGGACTAAGCCCTTTAACGTTTCATTTGTAGATATTAAAACTGTGTTCAGATGAAATTAGTAAAAAAGTTCCTCAATGTAGTTTGTCCTTCTAGGTAAAAGTTGAGCTCTGTACTCTATTTGCTTTACTGTTCAGCACTGAACAAACTGACTAAGATCATGGTCAAGAGGCCGGCTAAGGTAAATACAGGTTAAATAACGTTATGTTATATAATCGCAATGAAAAAAAAGAAAAAAAAGTTTACCTTCAATGCCCTGTTGTCAAATCCCTTAGTAGATTCTTCTTTTTCAACTCCAATAGTAAAGCTCAGCTCATAAGATTTAAAGGTGCTCAGTGTCTTGATCACAAAATTGTCCCCCTCCTGGGTAAAGATCTTTGTTGGAGTGAGGTGAGCTGCAATCTTGCGTATGGCAAAGTCAATGTCTATGAGATTAAATATTGGTCAGTTTCATGACACATAACAATTAAAATTTTGTCTATTAAATTACATCTGCAAAATAATTATTAAAAAAACTAAACACATACATTTTTTTTCTATTCTGATTACTTTAATAGACAACTGCTCCGGCTTACCCAGTGCTTTAAGGTAATTTTCAAGGTTTTCACTTGACTCCAGCTCCCATTTTCCAGCGAAATCTACAGGCATGGTTACGGAGAGCTGTGGACTTCAGTAGCTTTGTGGTCCAAAAGAGGATGAATCAAACCTTTTATACTTAACTGTTTATACACAATGAGGCAAGAGGGCAAGGTAATGATAAGAGAGATCTCTGACCTAATGGGAGAAGAGAAAATTTGAAAAAAAAAGCAGGTCAAAATATATTCAAACCACTATACAGTATGACAACCTGCATTGATGAGTTATCACTGGACACTAGACAATGTTATTTTTTCTTTCCTTTATGATCTTTTAGTGGTCATTTGTTCTTTTCCCCTTAGTTCATTGTCAGTCACGAGTTTGCTCACTGTTAGTCTTGAGTCAACGTTCCCTGTGCACATCATATGCTTGGAAAGAACTTTATTTAAGGTAAGTTTTGTTGTTCTGTGCTCATTTAAGCATATCAAAATTCACTAAACAACACTACCTTTGCACCGTAAGCTAATTTGGAAAAAATACGGTGTAGACACTTGTATGCATGGATTCCATGATGATAAAGTTTGTATTAGGTGCTTCAATACATGGTAAACCCCCATGGTATTCAACTGTATTACTAGTTATTTATCATGTCCTATTAGCTGAGATGTTATCAAAAGCTGAATGCACAACTCAAGTTTGCAGTTCCGTGATTATGTCATTACCTTAAAAACTGTTGAAGCCATATAAGTGGTTATCAGTCAAATTTTCAGAATAACCCCAAACACTGCATTTTTTCATTAAACACACTAAATGTGATCAACATGCGATCAGTAAAAACCTGAAAAAGGTGTCTTAGAAAAAGCAGAAATATAAGTCAGTGAATCATATTTGTAAAATAATATTTTGAAAGAAAATACTTACGGTACCTGTCTCATACTAAAACTTAAAAAATAAAGTAATTATTTCAAAGGGGTATGGTGATTTGCTGTAGGCACTGTATATGTGTAGACATAAGCTTAGCAGGGCCGGCAGGCTGGTATATTAGAGAACCAAGGTGGAGCCGGAAGGAAAAAGTAGGCTGACAGAGTTAGAGGGAAGAACCGATGATATGTACCCAACAGCTGTGGTAGAGACACAGATGGAGAGGTAGGTAACAGGGCTGAGGCTTCTGAGGTTAAAGTGGAGATGAGGGCTCAGCAGGTTGAGGCAAAGCAAGTACGACTGCTGAGGTACAGATGGAGTTAATGGAGGTGGAGACCCTGGTAAGGAGATGGAGAGCCAGGGTGACACTTGAGACCTTGAGGGTCAGAAGAGTTGAAGACTGTTATAGAGGCAAATTGGTGACTGATCAAGGTAGTGGCAGAAGAAGAAGGCAGACAAATCTCTGAACATGTAAAAAGTAATCTACAAAAGTATCTTTAGCAGAAGAATGATAACTTAATGTGTAAAACAAAATTACCAGAAAGGAATTAAAACTTTAAAAAAAAATCTAGGAATTGTTGCTCAGCTTTAATTGTTTTGACTGAAGTGATAACTAGTCTAGCGCACAAACTATATATAATATTATAAGTCTATTACACACTGAGATTCTGCTGCCAGAAAAGGGGGGAAGTGGATTGGGGGATTATACAACGTCATTATATTTGATCTTTGCTCCTGTGATCAGAGAAATTTATTTGGGCTCTATTGTTAAGCATTGAAGACAAGATAAGGAGAAATATGTCAGAAAAAAACATGGACAATTTCCAGCGTTTGATGTCGAGAAGATCAGAATTCCCAACGGCAACTCTTTTTTTTTATTCTGTCACAACTGTTCCAGCACTTAGCATACACTCATGAGTCAGACTTTATCTCGAATGCTCCATCCAGTGTGCCATTGAAAAAAACTGTGAAAAAGTAGGACGAATAAGAGAATACAAAAGAAGAACGATTTGGTATTACTCTGAGTAAGCCTATGTGTTTGAGAGGTAGAACTCTGTCTGAAATAAATACATGAAATGAATACCTAAAAATGGCATCACAGTGGCGCAGTGGGTAGCACCTTCGCCTCACAGCAAGAAGTCGCTGGTTCGAGCCTCGGCTGGGTCAGTTGGCGTTTCTGTGTGGAGTTTGCATGTTTTCCCTGTGTTGGCATGGGTTTCCTCCGGGTGCTCCGGTTTCCCCCACAAGTCCAAAGACATGCGGTACAGGTGAATTGGGTAGACTAAATTGTCCGTAGTGTATGGGTGTGTATGGATGTTTCCCAGAAATGGGTTGCAGCTGGAAGGGCATCCGCTGCGTAAAACATATGCTGGATAAGTTGGTGGTTCATTCCGCTGTGGCGACCCCAGATTAATAAAGGGACTAAGCCGAAATGAAAATGAATGAATGAATGAATACCTAAAAAGTAATGATGTATATAAATTTAAAACTACTGTCTCTTTTTTGCTTACAAAGTCACTCTCTTGTGGTTGGTAGAAAAGCATAGGCTATGAACAGAGAGAAAAGATCTTTTGAAAATTGAAATGACTATGTATATTTATATCTAATTTCCCTGTAAGCACATCAGAGCAATTTACAGGCAGATAGGAAAGTCAAAATGACCTCATTACTGACAGGTCTTTACCTCCTGTTCATGCACTGAACAATTCTCCCTTTCACTCTTTCTCTGTATGGGATAAATGGAGGCCTGTTTGACAGCATCATGATTGCTGCTTTGACTGACTGTTGTGCTGCTGTCAGGCAGAGAATCAAAACAATTACAAACTGACACATCTGCAATGACTGACATGAGTTCATGAGATGTGTCGTGCATTGGAATTTACTCCTGCTGACAGAGCTCCTGTACAACAACAGCAACAAAAAGAAAAGCAAAAAAGAGAAGTGTACCAGAAAAAGTCCCACCACATGTATAAATGCTCTTTGAGATAATCCAAAGGCTCTAATTGGTTTAGGATTACAACTTGTGCCCTGTGATTTGAAATGCCACCCTGCACCTTGATGTCGAAACCTCAGCGCAGAGGACAAGCGCAAGAAAGCAGCCAAAATGTCTCCCGTGGACATGAATGGATATTGGAAAATGACAAGCAATGAAAACTTTGATGAATACATGGAGGCTCTAGGTAGGCTTACACTTCATTTTACATTTATTTATTCATTCTACCCCTGTGAAAATACTTTCCTTTGCTGAACAAGGTATATAGGATTTTACAGAAAATAGTATGTTGGAATAAGGGAAATATGTGGTTGCGTTTTGTAGAGTTTAAGTACCTCTGGCAGAGCAGATACAGTAACAATTGGCTCATGTACCATATACAGCTATGACTGACCATTATTATATTTATTTAAATTACAGATGTGAATGTTGTCATCAGAAAAATTGCCAACTATCTCATCCTAGATAAGGTGATTGTTCAGAAAGGTGATCATTTATACATCAAGACTCTCACCACATTTAGGAACTACGACATGGAGTTTGATGTTGGAAAGGAGTTTGAGGAGGATTTGGTTGGTGTAGATGACAGGAAATGTATGGTAAGTGACAACCTTATATTTAAAGTAGCACTTAAAGTGCAACTAAACAAGAAAAATGTAAGATCAGAAATGCTTTACCTGGGAAACTAAACCTTTTTGTGTTTGTTAGCACTAAGCTAAATTGTGTTCTACAGGTAAAACATGCTCCAGGATTAACATATTTGTTGATCCCGGAACAACATTTCTGACCAAAATTTTCTTGTCTTGACCCTATACCAATCCCTACCCCTAAATCTAACCCTAACCCTAACTTACCCATGTAATCAGAGGGAATTCTAGTGTAGGTGAGTAAGAATGGTGCCTTAAACATTGATTTAAACTTAAAGTTAATACATTAACACACAATATATATATTCCTTAAATCTGATTGGAACATGTTCTAAATTCATGGGAAGTTGTACTCAAATGGGAACAGTTTTTTCAACAGTAGATTATAATGTGATGGTTGACTCAGTGATTGCCAGTTCTGTAAATAGGATTTACATACAATGACCTATTGAATCTTAAATCCAGGTTTTAGGTTAATGCCGCAAACACCTGGTGCTCAGGGAATGTTAGGTCAACTTGTACAGGAATGTTAAAGGCAGCGCTTGTGTACAGTATTCAATTTGGGATTCATCATGATTAAAACGTTTCAGTTTTTTGGGGATATTATTATTGTTTTCTCATTCAAACACAGTAACAGGAGAAAGCTATTTCCCCTAACTGATCAGTTATTTCCCTAAATAACAATCCGTCATTGAAGGAGGGTGCACAATGAAGGAAGCCCTCCTTTGTAGGGGTGGGTAATTTCTGGTCTTTGAGGGTCACTAGCTCTACAACCCTATAGTGTCAGTATAACATGCCTGTTGAGGTCAATGGAGTGAGATGTACTTGCGTAGCCCCTACTATCAGGGTTCCATCACAACTCAGCCCCAAACTTGGCTCCTATCCAGATCATGACACCAATTTAACCCCTCCAGTTCTTCTCACCCCTCTCCAAGTGCAATTAAAATAGTTATTTCTGACAATGGAGGTAGGTGCACTAACAAGGGTGCACTTCCTCTAAAATCAGTCACTATATTACACCTCTTGAGCCCAGGGAGTGACATTTACTCACACACCTCCTACTACCTGGCCCTGGCCTTGCTACACCTAAAGATGACAAGCAAAATGGAGTTCAACACATATGGGAAAAAACAAGATTATGTGAACCACAGGAAAAGGATACACAGACAGACTAAGATTCAATTTTTCTTACAGTGTCTTTTTGAGAAGTGTTCACAGTATCCATTGCCCTGATTAATGCAGCCTTACAATCCTCCAATACTTGAATATTTGAATTTTAAAGTTTTGTGTTTGTGTTTTATGGGTATGCTACTGCAAAGATATGTCTCTTTAGTCTAAACTGACAGAATGTGTCTGCCTCCCTAACTGTGCAAGGAAGGCTGTTCCAGAGTTTAAGTGCCAGATATGAAAAGGACCTATAAAGACCAGTCAATTTTAGTAAAAGAAAATAAACACAATAGGAGCTCACTCAAATATTGGATAGCTAAGCCATTCAGGGCTAAATAATCAATAGGTTTTAAAATGTACACAATGTTTAAAAAGTAGCCAGTGCAATGCTGACTGCTAAGACTAATATGATCATTTTTCTAGTAAGCACTCCAGCTGCTTCATTTTGAACCATCTGAAGTTGGTTTATTAGGCCTGCTGCAGGGCAGACATGTTCATATGGGAAGTCACAAAAGCATGTCATAAGAGCATGAATGAGAGTTTCCGGGTTAGATTTTGATAGCAGATTTTGAAGTTTGACAACATTTTTAAGATGAAAAAAACAAAAGGTTTTACATACGTTTGAAATGTGGCTCTCAAATGACAAGCTGCTATCAAATAATACCCTCAAAAAATGTTGACTGATGATGACTTAACATCCATCAAGTGCTATAGGCAGTATTCTATGTTTTCTGGATGAGATTGTTTTTGGTCCAATAAGTAAAACCTTTTTTTATTTAATTTTTTTTTTATTTAGCAATGAAAAAGTTACTAGTCATGAAAGTAGTGTTCATACAGCTAAGAGGGGATAACACCAGTTTTTCTTGCTTGCATCTAATGTTATGTGTGCTGAAAACCTATTTCTTCATTGCTACAGACAAATAAATGAATAAACAAATAAATGTCAGTCAGATGCAGCTTCATCTTTCTCAATGCTTCTGTCTTTGTTTTGTAGACCATCGTGAACTGGGAAGAGGATAAGTTGGTGTGTGTGCAGAAGGGAGAGAAGGAGGGAAGAGGATGGACGCAGTGGGTTAAAGGGGACGAGTTACATGTGGTAAGTTTGCATAAGGACGAGGTTCATATGAGGTCATGGTCTGTTGTGTTATGGAAGGTTACACTTGGCTGCTTCTTAGTTGTTAGCGTTACTCGTCTAAAGTGTAATTAATGAGATAACACAAATATCGAAGCAGCAACACATTACAGTAACAAATATATTTTAAATGTGTACAATTTTAGAATTAAATAAATATAATAATAAGACAATTTACAATATTAACCGAATATTCATTCATTCATTTTCTTTTCGGCTTAGTCCCTTTATTAATCTGGGGTCGCCACAGTGGAATGAACCGCCAACTTATCCAACATATGTTTTACACAGCGGATGCCCTTCCAGCCACAACCCATCACTGGAAAACATCCAAACACACTGATTCATTCACACACATACACCATGGACAATTTAGCTTACCCAATTCACCTATACCGCATGTCTTTGGACTTGTGGGGGAAACCGGAGCACCCGGAGGAAACCCACGCCAACACGGGGAGAACATGCAAACTCCACACTGAAATGCCAAATGACCCAGCCGAAACTCGAACCAGCGACCTTCTTGCTGTGAGGCGATTGTTTTACCCACTGCGCACCCTATTAACCGAATACTAAAATATAAACATTTAGTAACCAAATAACACACAAAATGTTTAATTGACTAATTAAACATTAAAAAGATTGTTTAAAATGTGTGCAGTTTAAATTTGCTTGCTAAGTAACTGCTTAATAAATAGGGCAGTGTACATATAGCTTGCAGTTTAATTGTATTTAATACATTATATTTTAATATAAAATATTTTTACATTATATTGAAGTACAAAAAAATGTAAGAACTATTGAATACAACTATGAAGCAGGTCTGTGCAAATTTAGCTGGATTTTGTATGTATGATTTTTTTTAAATACATTTTTCTTAAAATACATAATAAAATTGATTATTCATTAACATTTTTTTGTTTGGTTTTTTTTGCAGGAAATGCGAGTCTGTGGAGTGGTGTGTAAACAAGTTTTTAAGAGACAAGATTTTGACTGATGTGCCTTTATCCAATTGACCTTTTCTGCCATTTATAGTCATTGTGAAGTAGTAATTTTACAATGTAAATATTATGTCTTTTTAATTCCCCCATTTTATATATATATATATATATATATATATATATATATATAGGGCAGCACAGTGGCACAGTGGGTAGCACAATCGCCTCACAGCAAGAAGGTCGCTGGTTTGAGCCCCAGCTGGGTCAGTTGGCATTTCTGTGTGGAGTTTGCATGTTCTCCCCGTGTTTGCGTGGGTTTCCTCCGGGTGCTCCGGTTTCCCCCACAGTCCAAAGACATGAAGTATAGGTGAATTGGGTAAGCTAAATTGGTCATAGTGTATGAGTGTGAATTGGTGTGTATGGATGTTTCCCAGTGATGGGTTGCAGCTGGAAGGGCATCCGCTGCGTAAAACATATG
>CAIGQW010012753.1:914004-938000 GCA_903798125.1 Danio choprae | reverse complement strand
ACTATGAAAGTCAATGGTTCGGGGTTTCCAACATTCTTCAAAATATCTTCTTTTCTGTTCAACAGATCAACAACAAAAATCAAACTGGTTTGTAGTAAGTCAAAGTTGAGTAAATGATGACAGAATTTTCATTTTTGGGTGAACTATCCCTTTAAGAGAATAATGCCCCAAAATATCATGGAAAAAAGAAACAAGACCAAAGTATTCTCCATTTTTTTAATGCATGCTTTAGCTTATACACAGTTGAACACAAGTCTTTTCATAATGTATTCCATTTGATAGTGCTTTTGAAGACTGTTCATCATATAAAGAGATCTTTTCATAAGTCTTGAACGCACTTGACTCATATGGATTTGTTACAATGTTCTGAAGTTTTGTTTTGAACTGCATAACAGTTAATCTCCTCTGAAGGGATTAAGGCTACGCTTAAGTCTCATTTTGTTTTAGATTTGTTGATAAATGTAAAAATACTGTAGCATTATATGTGAAATGCATTTTGCTTGCGCAGTCTGTTGCAGGTTTAAAAGTTCAAGATGTGCTGAACACGACCAAGTTATTATTACAAACAACCCACTATTTTAAGACCTCCCAAAATATATTTGGAGCCATTAGCATGGGGGAAAAAAAGGGAAGTGGACGCTCAGTGGGCTGCCAAAGTGGGCTAGCACATTTTTCACTAAAAGGAACACCTGGCAGGAAGCCGTTGATGGACTCTGGGCCAAATTTGGAAAATGAATGGCTGCGCAGACTTTACTGGTCGGCGGTCTATAGTTATCAACACACTGCCAATTATGTTCCTTTCGTTTTCTTGTTAAGTGGGTATATGGGTGCTGCTTAGCTCGCTTCTTAATATTCATGTAATACTTCAGAACCGCTGAAGCATATCTCAGCAATAATGAAAAATGAACACGCCGAGCTTTATTTTTAAAAATATATACAAAACGCCAGCAATATTGGAGTGTATGCTCCTGCCGCTGTGTCTTTATTAAACTAGTGTTGTTGATAGAAAGTTCAATCAGACGCATTGAAAGGCATATAAACAGCACGACGTGATGCATTTCTCTTCATTCCACTCATTTGTGCACTCTTTTGTGTGCACAGACACAGAGGCATGATGGGAAGGAAAGCAAAAGCCTGCCATGTTCAGAACCCAAGAGACCCACAGGCTCTTCAATCAGAGCGACAGCATCCGGGCGGCACTCAGACTCCCTCACATCCTTTTTCCTACTGAAAATCCTCTCTGGAGTCTAATTACTTTTATGTACACGGGAGCTCCCAAATCTAAAGACTCTTCTTGTTGCGTCCGAGACCATATCCCGACGCACCTGTTGTTTGATGGTTTTCTCACAGAGCTGCTTATCCCGGTGTTCTCGATACCACTAATGTAAATGACAAGCGGCGACACCTCCGAAGGAAAGTCGCTGGAGATTTTCCACTGTGAGGATCAGAACAAACAAGCACTTATAGACTGTGACAGACTATCACAGATGGTGTTTGTCTGGATTTCACAATAGCAGAGATGAAGGCACATGCAGACAGACAGTAGAGATTCTGCTGGATGAGTGGCGTGAGTTTATATACTTTAAAGTGCTGGATTTTGATGGATCTCGAAGTGTTCAGTAGGGGGTGTTAACCTTACAATGGCCATTGACAACTCGTGGCTCTCTAAGCTAAGAAAACAATCATAACCAATCCGATCTCAAGACAAAACGTACCTATTTTACTTCTTGTCAGAAAAGTGGCTAATTTGTACAAATTCAGAGGATTGAATTTGTATGAAAATGTACTATTTTTACAAGGAGGCATGCCCAAAACCCCACCCCTAACCCTACCCCACATTGGGGAATGAGCAAATAGCACTAACACAAATTTTTAATAATGAATTTAACATTATACTTTTTTGGTGCTTTTATTGGTGCTCAAGCAATTAAAGGCCATTAGTTGACTACTTAAATAAATGAGTAAACCCATTGCTTTAAACTATTAAGTAAATTAACTATTTGCATAATTCTAAAAAAAAATTCTTAACAGTTCCAAGTTACTCAAGTCACACTCACTTAAGTAGTTGTAAAAAAACTTTTTCATCTGTTGAACACAACGGAAGATATATTGAAGAATGTTGGAATCCAACAGCCATTGACTTTCATAGTAACAATACTGTACTATACCATACTATGAAGGTTAATGGCTGCTGCTATCCATTGTTCTTCAGTATAGCTTCCTTTGTGTTCAACAGGAGAAAGAAACAGATTTGGAACAAGTGGAGGATGAATTCAATTCTCATATTAATTGTCATGAGTTTGATTTCTAGCAAAATTGCCTTGAACTGTTCGAAAGGATAAAATATACACCTTCAACGCAATGTAAACATTTCTTCAGATAAAATCATCTGCCAAATGTATGAATGTAAATACCTTCAGAGTGTTGTTACAAACAAATATTTGTCATTCTGCCAGGCATAATCGTACCTATTAAAAAAAAAAAATACAGGTTAACCAGTATCAGTCATCATTTTCTCACTCGCATATCATTCTAAACACGTACAACTAACTTTTTTCTGTAGAACATAAAAGAAAAATTCTCAAAAAAAAAAGATTCTTTACAGAACAACACTGAATCCCATTGACTTTCACTGTATAGACGAAACAAAAACACTGACAGATTTCAAAGGAGTTCGCCTACTTTATGTTAAAACCCAACAGCCATCTCGGGTCTTTTCATCCCTATTTTGATGCATATCCAAGTGAAAACATGAGAAAAATATAGGATGAGACTAGATTTTGTTCATTGGAAACTCACCAGATCATTGTGGTTTGCTATTCCTGTGATCCAGGGGCAATTCTAGGCCATTTTTAGGTGGGCAATAGCCACCCACCATTTTCTGGCATTTCAGCTAAAACCTAAAACCATCAACCTTTAAATGACCAAAAAGTATTTAAAAAGTTATAATTTCACACAAATTTAAATATGTAAATGTATTCATACTTCAATGACCTCAGCGGTGCGTTCAAATCTGCGTTTAAGAGAGCGTCTGTCTTTAGTCTTTTCAACCAGTATGATCAATTTAGAGTTACAAATAATCAGATAGTCACAGAAGTACTACGATAACAGTTTATAGATATAAACACTGATGGTTACGGTAAAGATAAAAGTAACCCTTTAATGCTTTGTTCACACCAGATGCGGCACGTTTGAATAAATTGTGCTATATATACGCGTGAACATTTTGAGTTTACTCGCTTCATTCGTGCGTCAAATTCACTTAACAATAGAGGCGGATTTCCATCATGGGCAGGGCTTCTGTCTGCCCGGTGACTCTCTTCGTTGCTAAATGGCTAACATGGATTTTATTGAGATAGTAGCTGTGCTTTATGTGCTTTAGGAATGCTGAAAAACAGCGTAGATTCGTTCGGCATCATGTCTGACTCCATTAGATCTTGATTTCAGAGTCCCATCAACTCCTCCAGAAACTGTACCTGGATGATGGAAGCTTTCAGCGGTGCTTACGACTGAGCCCAGCCCAGTTTGATGAACTGTTGTGTCGGCAAGAGGATTTCCCCTCGGGGCACCAACAACAGGCACTACGTCATAATTACGCCCCTACAAGAGCAAGCTCCAGATTGGATGTCCACTGAAGTTCAGATTTTCCAACACGAGCGAATTGCTGCAGGATGTCTATTCGCATCTTTGCATTGACTTAACATGTAAATTCCTCACGATTGACGCTTCATCCGCATCTGGTGTGAACGCAGCATAAGAGTAACTCAACACTTCAAATGAAAGTTGTAGGAATTACACTGTTAAGCCAATAGGTGGCGACAAATAACATCAAAATGTGTGTCACTGAATAATTCTTCAAAAATCTTTCATATAGTAATGAAACTTTTTGTATCATTAATTGAAAATCAGATAAAAAATATATATATAATGATTTGTTGTTATTGTTTACAAGATTACAATGTTACATCTATTTACCACTTGATCTTGATCTAGCAGACAGATTATCCCATCCTACATGTAAATCAGTTAATACATTATTAATGAAGAGATGCTGATGCAGGAAGGAGGGAAAGTTATTTTGAAAGATTATGAAAGCACATAAATTTGAAAACAATTTAGAATGGTCCAATTTGATGGCATGTTGAAAACCTAAAAGTGCTCTTTTTCAGCCTAACACCACTATATATAATGTTCAACCAGCTGGTGTCAGCAATGTGCAGGTCTTTTGGCAATGCTACATACATCAGCGCAGTCTGGTATATTACGCATGATCAAACGCACAGCTGAAAGCAAACATCTGTTGTTATTATTACCTCCACCCATCACATCTCAGTCAGCTTCATTTTAAAATCCTTCTAAATCATAACGGATGCCCATTCTAATGATTTAAACCAGGTTCAAATGTATTAAAGTCCTCAGTCTGTTGGTGTCTTGCTTTTTTTCAGGCGCATCATCACAAGGTCTGAAAGTTTCAGAGATTTGAGAAAAGCGCTTCCCTTGCCATCTGCCACGTTCCTCCAAGCCCAATCAATTTTTGAGATGCTGTACTGCATTCGCTTCAGGCTATTTCCAATATACAACTATATGCGAAACAATCACAGGTAGGGAATATCATCAAGGGCATTAGAAATGAACTGCATGTGAACTGGCCTACCAGGTGAAGTTAGTTTGCTTCTATCCAGTGGGTCCAGCCTTTTTCCCCCGATCTCTTCTTTCTGCACACACATCAGTTTATCTCCATCCCGGGTGATTATGGTCTGTAACGCAACACAGAGAAGGTAATTTATTTTTATCCTACACTGTATACAGCAAAAATACCAAGTTGCATTTAGACTGCAAAAAACACAGGAAAGCAGAACAGGATTTTGTAAGAGTTAGAGGAGTAGAAGAGCACACCTGTACTTTATCGACACTAAGATTAAATTAAATTCGACCCGCAATAAATGTGTTTGCGCTGCAATTATGTGGTGCACAAAGAGAAGCATGTTGAAAATGCCCCTTCCTCTGCTTTCTTTCAGTGGCAGGGATGAAGAAACGCAATGCTGGGCAGTCTGAGGGCTGAATGGGGCAAGTGATTTTTTTTTTCTTCTTCAGGGCAAACCGGGTCACAACATCTTTACAATTTCAAGGATTTTTTTTATTATTGACCGCAACTCAAAATCTTCAGAGGTCTTTTTAGAGAAAAGTGAATGTGAAAAATTGGCCAGTTTTTATAGAAGTAATAGTGGCACAGTACAACTAGTTAATCATATTACATTTAACAATTACATATTTTCTAGGACAGTAATTATAAATGACAATAACTATGAATGAATTATAATTATATCTGAAAAAAGGGACTGACAGATATGCATTTAGAGTTGTATTTTGTGGGTTTAACGTATATGAAAACACAAGCAGGAATTAATATCAACCTCAATGCATAAACAGATGAGTTTTATAAAGTTTAAAACTCCAGGGAAATGAAAGTAAGAGCTGAGTGATATGACATCGCAAAACATGCATTAAACACTTATACCCAGCAGTTTACATGTGTTTGTTGCCTCATTACAAACATACTCTGCAAATTACACAATATACACGTTAAACTAGCAATTTAACATTTAAACAGATCGTATGCCTCTTCAAGTGGCTCTGAATAAACTTTTAATCTGTATTTTTATTTGTTAACTGAAATAAAATATAAATATTGATTGAAGATTCTCTTAGATCTTGCCATGACAATTATTTAAAACTGCAAATTACAAACGGAATGATTAATTAAATTATAAATTATGACTGAATTGTGAAAAAATGAATGAAAAAAATGTAAATAATAAAAAAATCTTTAAAAAAAAAAACCTAAAAAGCACAAAACTGACAATAGAAAATAGAAACTACAACTAAAACTATATGAAGTGATTTTCGCCATTTAGTTTTACCCATACTTGAAATTGGCCCTCTGCTTTTAACTCATCCAAGTGCACACACACATTTTGAGTGAGAAGTGCGAGCACACACACAAACACACACAATAATGTTTAGGTGCAAATATAGAGTGTAAAATATTATATTTTTTATTATAAACCACCAACATTGTGTCAGGTAGTCCCAAACAGTTTTTTTTTTCTTCTCCAAATTATTCAACGCATCAGAAAAAATCAGATATGAAAATATAGCATACACACTGCATGATTGGAATTCCACGCTTGGAAACTAACCTCGGTTAGAAATGAATGACTTCTGCTCTGTAGTTTGTCAGAGATAATGAAAAGGTGGCTTAAGGGGTTAAGCAAAATAACAGCCGATTATCTCTTTACATCTTTACATTATCTTAGAGCCCAGGCCTGAGACACCCCAAGTTTCTCCAAATGATAGGAAAAGCGAGAAGAAAATGAAAGGAGAGAGAGTAACGCTTCTTATTAGATTAAAGAGCCAATTATTGCTCTCATTTCACACTTTCCCCCTTTCTCATTAGTTGAGATTGTGAACTGTAAATGACACAGGCAGTTAAGGATTTTCAAGGGCAATGAAATTACAGAAATGGCAACCCCATAAGAGAATTATTACCAAAGTCACATGACGCAGAATGATCCTCAAATGTCATCCTGAAATCTGTATAATAAACCACGCAAACCCATTTATTTATACTTGCTTATTATAGAGATAGTTCGCATTTAAATTTACTAACCCTTTATTCACCCTCGTGTGGTTGCAAATCATTATTAGTTTCTTTATTTCTGTTGAACACAAAAGATATTTTAAAGAATTTTAGAAACTGGTAGCCATTGACTTCCACAGAGGTCAATGGCTACTGAATTCCAACATTCTTTAAAATATCTTCTTTTGCGTTCAACAGAAGAAGAAAAAAATCAAAGAGGCTTGGAACAAATGAAGGTAACACAATTTTACCGTTTTGGGTGAACTGTCCCTTTAAATGTAAGACAAATAACAGAAATTGTCAATATACCTCAAAACTTACTTTAAACTTCTTCCTTTTTTTCAACATAGTGTCCTTGCAGACAGTATCACGAAAGGAGAAACACTTAATGTTGCAAGTTCATCTCGAGCCAAATAGCAAAGTTTGAAAAATAGAAGCTCCATTGAGTGGTGCTTTATAATAAAAAACAATCAAAGAATGCTTTTAAGGTCTCGAGCCCTCTAAGTGCTTGCCTTGAAAGTTTGCTCACCATATATTTCCTGTCATCAGATCCTCCTGAAACTCCTAAACAACCTCAAAGTCCATCCTGTAGTTCCCGAAGCTGCTGAGGGTGTTGATGATGAAGCGATCTCCATCTTAACTGAGTCCTTTATCAGCTTTCAGCAGTGTGGCAATGTTTATAATAGCTGCATTTTTACACCTGGAAAGGAAAATTATAGGCCTTTGTGAATTTCTCAGGATACAGTATTTTTATAATAAAACTGTTCTCAAGCAATACCAAGTGTGAAAAACACTTTGCATTTTGGACATGTACTATATAGTATTTCTCAGATTACCATGCAAATACCAACCACACTTTTTGGTTGTATGTGTCTCAGTGTGGACATAAACAGAAATAAAAGGATAAAGGAAAGAAATAAGTAACAAACTGATGAATAGTTGCCTATAATTTATTTAAAGACAATCATATACTCTACATACTGTATAGAGAATCTCCCTTTTACTGATTCATCCATTTATTTTATTTATCCAGGTAAATTAAAAAGCCACATTAAAATCTCTTAATGCACTTTAGAAAATTACATGTTGTTTTTTAAATATATAATGTCCTGGGGTATTCATACTCTAAAGCAGATCTCTGTAATCCAATAGAATTAAAAAAAGGCTGCAGAAAATGTTTCCTCCCACTTTGTGAAAATAAAGTTCTGTTTCTATAATAAAAGGCCAATTTTAGCTAATGTTTAGACCAGAGATGCCCAAAGTTGGCCCATTGTAATCTTTGATTTGGCCCACCATCCCATCTGAGAAGAAAGTTACAAAAAAAAAGCAAACTGAAATGAAATGTTTCAATTAAATGTTGTAAATGAATCTGATTTTTAAACATGTAAACAATGTCACTCGATGGATAGAGGACTATGCAGAAGCGGTGAGCAAATCAGGGCAAAAACTAGTGTAACTCCATTCTGTTATAAATAAGATTGTTTTTGTTTTTACTGTAATAAGTTCATTATACAATGTAAAACATTATGCTGTATTAGTTCATATAAAGCAATGTGTTGTAGTTATTTAGAAATATTATTAAATAAATTGGGAAATTACCCAAGGCAACTATATGTACCTTCGGCCCACTAGCCTCAATCAAGGTTGGTTTTTGGCCCTTCGTGAGAAAAAGTTTGGGCACCCCTGGTTTAGACACTATATGATAATATACAACATTATACAATATGAGGTTTAGACGTTAGTTGACTACTCAATAAAATAGCCAAGTACAGTACTTCCAACATATTTAATTTCATACCCTGCAAGATGTACTGTTATGTCTGGAACATTATCTGGTAAAGCTTTAAATTCTGAGAAAAACATTAGACTAAATTAACAATGTTAATTTTTAATTTAAATAACATTTATTCAAGAAATATTTATAGTGCTTGCATTAGGAGGTCAAGTACATAAACAGGTAGAAAAAAGTTTACTTGAGAAAATAGGTCTGTTACATTTTACGTTTTGTTTTTTTAGACCTGAAAAATAGTTTAGAATATTGTTGTTTCATTGAATACTGGTGACACAGCGGGGTAGCTTCACAGCAAGCAGCTTTTTAAAAGTGATTATCTTATTTTGTGTTCATCAGAAGAAACCCAGTGTTGGAACAAGTGGAGTGTGACAATAATATTTAGGTGAACTATCCATTTAAGACTGTTAATGCTGTAAAAAAGAGGTGTCAAACTCACCGAGAGCTTTTAAATACTTATTAAAGTTCTCGCTGGAGATAATTTTCCAGAAGCTGTCAAATCAGCAGCCATTTTTCGGAGACACCACAGCAGCAGCTCAGACATTGACTGTCCACAATTTCCTCTGAAAGAAACCTTCATTTATCAACACAGTCATATTCCGTTCACTTGTCAATTGATTGTTTCTTGGGTTTGGTTACAAAAATTGATTCTATTTTGTGTTGGGACAACATAAAGGAATTAAGTTATCGTATTAGTTTTTACAAATTTAGGTGGATTGAACATAAAACAATAAGCTTGTCCCCCCAAAAACCCCAAGAATTATGTTGTTTCAGCTCACTTTAAATAATTAGTTTGAAATAACAGCAAACAAAGAGTGTGTTATGGGCTGCTAAGTTATGTTTCTGCTAAGTTAAGTCATTGCTAACTTAGACACCATTTGACATTACATTAACTGTGGGATTGTGGGCTGTAGGGTTGCCTGGTGAAATGGAACAAAGACTGGGAATTTTTAATAATCATTTTAATAAATATTAATCTACACTCCAAAAATGATGTTTGCCATTTGTTCAAACTACGTATTTAAAATGAGCTGAAACAACACAATTATTGAGATTTATTTAGGGACAACTTCATTGTTTTATGTTCAATCAATTAAAATTTGTAAAACCTTATAGGCTAATTTACTTCCTTCATGTTGTCCCAACACAAATTGATTGTGTGGAAAACAATGTTGTGGTATGTTTTACCTTAATTGTTTCCTCTGTTCTTCTGCGAAAATTAACTATGGTTTTATTACAGCAAAATGCTAATGATCATGTTTTTTTTGTGTATATTTGTGTGACCACAGTTTTACAACAAACACCATGGTTGTAAACTATGATTAGTGTATCGCAGGGGTGCCCAAACCTTTTCTTATGAAAGGCCAAAATCCAAGCTTGATTGAGAGCTGTGGGCCGAAAGTAAATATAGCAAACTGTATTACATTAAAGCTGCCATGGGTAATTTCCTAATTTATTTCATAATATTTATAAATAAATAGAAAAAAAATACTTCAACCGTATTTACTAAAGCATTCAAGTTTTTTGAAAATGTATATTATTTTAACAAACTCATTACAATAAAAAAATCCATTTATAAAACAATGGAGTTCAATGCCGAATACACTAGTCATGCTGAACCTGCCTTTGCCTTGATTTGCACGCTGATGTCTTCTGCTTTGTCCCTCATTTGTTAGGTGACTGTATGTACATTTAAAAAAAGAATCTGATTCATTTACAACATTTAATTGAAACATTTAATTTCAGCTTCCTTTTTTGTAACTCAACAATAAAACAAACAAACAAACAAAAAGTAACATTAAAATATAAATGAGAATTTCTGTTAAAGGCATTTCCCAACCCTCCCCAATCATTTTCCCTCTGGCGGGCCAAATCAAAGGATGATGTATAGCAAAATCATGGTTAATCTGTGGCTACGCATTTTTTTTTTTTTATTTGTACCAAAACCATGGTTCATTTTTGCAAGGTTTTAAATTTGTTTTAAAATGAAATATAAAAAAATAAATTGTTTGTGCAACACATGCCGTATACGTACAAATTAAACATACAACTTGTAATTTTTGTGAATTCTTACACAAAAAAACACTGAAAATTTTAATATCATTAACAAAATAAATGTAATATCAGTTCTTACAGTATCTTAGATTCTCTCACACATAAACAAACAAATCCCTTTCCTCTTTGTAGTGATAAAGGTTTTACAGTAGACTAGACTGTTACACTCTACATCTATTTGTTCATATACTGTATAAAAAGGTATGTTTTGTGTTTGTTTTAAGATGGAATTGAATTGTCACTCATTTCATCTGCTAGTTAGTGTGTCTGATGGCCACACATGGCCGTTCTGTGCAAAGCAGCAGCCAGAAGAGAAGGACTGCTTGTGTTGAATGAATTCCTCCAGCTTTTCTTTTTTTTTTTGAGACAGAACGAATAAAGGCATTCTTTTAAAAGCAGAACTCCACACACAAAGACTGTCAGCAGGAGGGCTTCAATATAGCAAAGCCCACCCTTAAAGCAACTAGAGCCGAAACTCGCAGTCAGTGATACAAAGAAAAAAAAATAATAATCTAAAGCTACATTCTTCTATTTTATGTTGTCAGAAAACTGTTTTTCCTCCAACGACAAAAACTTGATGTAATGTCTTTAGGGAGCTGACAACATGAATGACGCGTTCTCTGCAAATGGAAATGGAGGAAGCAATGTTTGCTCTCCAAACGTGTAAAGGCTCTGTTATTTATCTTCCTTGTGACATTCAGCAAAAGTCAACAAATCCCAGACCTGTCGAACACAGACCTACAGCTCTGTAGTGATCTGGCAAAATCTTGCTCCTGCAGAGACTGGATAAATTCCTAAATCCCTCTCCACACATTACACTAGGAAACCACGGTCATGGATAATGTTCACTTTGTACAAGAGAAAATACACACTCCTAAAGCTGCTTTCTATGGAAACGGATTTACACTATGAATTAAAAAAGATAACTGTGATGTTTCTCATGATTCTGACTTACACCATTTGAATTGCAAGGCTATACACCAAGTAATGTGACATTTAAATGAACAATTGTGAAAGAAATTGTGAGATTGTGCAGTATATACAGTTCAAGTCAAAATTATTAGCCCTCCTGTGAGTTTTCTTTTTCAAATTCATTTTCCCAAATGAAGTTTAACAGAGCAAGGATTTTTTTTTTACAGTATTTCCTATAATATTTTTTCTTCTGGAAAAAATCGTATTTGTTTATTTTTTTTAACTGGAATAAAAGCAGTTAAAAAAAATTTAAAACCATTTTAAGGTCAATGACATTAGCCCCCTTGAGCAATATTTTATTCGATTGACTACAGAACAAACCAATGTTATACAATGACTTGCCTAATTACCCTAACTTGCCTAATTAACCTGGTTAACCTGGTTATCTTGAAAATATTTAGTTAAATATTATGTACTGTCATCATGGCAAAGATAAAAGAAATTAGTTATTAGAAGTGAGTTATTAAAACTGTTATGTTTAGAAATGTTGAAAAAAAATGTTGAAAAAAATCTTCTTTCTGTTAAACAGACATTGGTGGGAACAATATACAGGGGGGCTAATAATTCTGACTTCAACTGTATGTGTGGGGAATCTATGCGCGTGTGTACAGTAAATCATAATTTCAAAAGAGGTCATGATTGCTAATTTTTATAACAATTTTGAGAAATACATTTAATTCCTTAGCAGAAACAAAAAAAGAAAATACATTTTTACTGTACACAAAAAGACCAGAGCTGAACTCAGTTAAACGTTTAGAACATGCAACTGTGAGATTTTCTTTTTGTTTATTTTAATTAGAAATAAAATTCAATTCTGAGATGTAAACTTATATAAAAAACATACAATTTAGAATTTTATAACAATTAAGGAAAAACTACAAATAATAATTTTAAAGCAAACTTCCATTTGTGTTGGAACTACCTTTTTTTTTTTAATTTGTGGTGCAAAATTGTGAGAAACAAATGAGAGAAAAAAAAAAAGAATCAAAATGATCAGATGTAGACAACTAAACTTAACTAACAATTGTAAGACAAACTCACAACGGTATGGGGGACATAAATCATTCATTCATTTTCCTTCGGTTTAGTTTCCTTTATTCATCAGGGGTCACCACAGCGGAATGAACTGCCATTTTATCCAGCATATGTTTTACACAGCGGATGCCCTTCCAGCTGCAACCCAGTACTGGGAAACATCCATACACGCTCAATCACACACATACACTACAGCCAATTTAGTTTATTCAATTCGCCTATAGCGTGTCTTTGGACTGGAAGGGGAACCGGAGCACCCACGCGAACACGGGGAGAACATGCAAACTCCACACAGAAATGCCAACTGACCCAGCCGAGACTCGAACCAGCAATCTTCTTGCTGTGAGGTGACAGTGCTAACCACTGAGCCACTGTGTCGCCCCGGACATAAATCTAAATTGTGTAACAAAATATTAATAATAAAAAAAAAACACAATTAACTTTTTAGTTTTAAATGCATGAAATAGATTTTTTTTAAATTCCATGACAGAAATAACATTTTATGTTATGAAACACATTTTACTATTACCTGCAATCAACACCACAGTAGTCTATGACCTCCCAATAGATCAGTCTTGTATCGCTTGCTTGGTGAGAGGTCGTAGTTTAACGTCTTTGTTTTTCATCTCGCTGTCTTGGGTATAAAGCTTGTGCTCTTTTATGTACTCAATGACAGAGTCTGGCAACAGATATTTAACACTATGACCTCTCCGCAGAGCTCGACGGATCTCCGTGGCGCTGATCTCATTGTGAACCCACTCCCGAACCAGGAAAATGCTCGGCCGGTGCTTGGACAACAAATCAGACTCATGTATAGCGCGGTCAGGCTGAAGGCTGCCACGGCTCACGCAGACCAGTCCAAAGCGGCCCACAACCTCCTCGATGTGCTCATCCGTCCACAGACCAGGTGCTTTAAATGAGTCCATGAAATCAGCTCCACACAGCAGCTTCAACTGAGGAACATCTGAAGGAAAAAAAACAGTAAGATTACTGGTTGTGTATTGCAAGGGAGTAGGAGTCTTGATGTTAAAGGGGGTACTGTTATGCTTTTTTACTTTTTGAATGTTAACCCTTGTGTAATGTTCAAATTGATTACCCTTTCGTTATGTTTGTGGCTGTTTTGCCCCATTGACTTCCATTATAAATACATTTTTGGATTCCAAAGCCATGACACCATATAATCATGCTTTCTTGATTGTTGGTGGTTTTTCCGTTTTGGGAAGAGGTAAAAATGTTTACTGTAGATCATCAGTTTGCACCATTAACCCTTTAGATAGGCCTGTGTAAAAAAAAGGTTTCTGGTTCTTATATGGAGTTCTATGGAGTAAAACAGCAGATTATAGTGTGTGTGCATAAATACACTTATGTTTACAATATTATGAGTGCTTATTTTGATTTTCTCAGACATATGAAGGTAAGTGTGCAAAGGTCTCTCTCGCACTGCAATCAAAAAGTGGAAGTCAATGGGGCAAAAACAGCCACCAACATAACAAAGGGTAGTCAATTTGCCCATAGAGTATTGAGTTTTTGAAAGATTTCAGAACATTTTCCCAAAATATGTGTCAAAATAATGTCACCAAAAGACAAGAAATCTAAGAAAGAAAAGCATTTTTCGCAGTGTAACAAAACGTATGTGAGCTGAGTATTATGGCCAAATTCATTGTATTCCTAATACAATAGCTGAGAAGCACCCGGATGACCTACTTTTTGTGCTGAGATACTGAACACTTCTATCCCATGAGGCCACGGGAGAGAATATATGAATGGATGTGGAGCAGTGCATCTGACACAGGTAGGTCACGTAATGACAACATGGCAAATGTAGTACGTCCGAATTTCATTCATACTACCCATACTCTTACTATAACACATACTTTTACATTCAAATCTACAGTAGTACCTACACAGACATTACGCGACTTTAGACTAAAGAAGTTGCTGGTTAATTGCCAAGAATATATCATGCGTGAAGAGGCTGGAAAATTCCAAAAATGAATGGAATGAGAAGTTGTAACATTACCATTAAATTGCTGGAATTTTGCTGTATGTGAACAACACAAGTCGTTTATTTTAAGGCCCCTGTATACTTCAAACTAAATCGAAAAACAAAATCTGTCTTTTTTTTTGTTCTTTTTGGCTGTTCAAAACAGCTCACCAAAGCAAACTTTTGTTTTGGCTCCTAACCACCTTTGAGCTACCATTGGTTCACGTCGATCAGTGGGTGTGTTCTGGAACTCTGCCTTCTTTGACGTGTGATTCCTTCCCCCAGATTATTTTCTCATTCCACTGGGGGTCAGACAGGAGAACAATGCCCAAAACACAAGCCACATGAATATCCAGGAGAGTTGAGTAGTACAGCTGGTACAAATGTATCCACACCTGTATGAGTGCTCGTGGAAAGATTTTAAAGACTCAGGGGGGTAACAGACCAGACAAAAAGCCCACCTCGTCACGCCAGATTTTCTATACGTTTGGTGGCACCATTCTGTGTCTGTCCATGGCAAATAGAAAAGGATGTGTTGCTTCTTTTCTTAAAGGCTGTTTGCCAGATGTTTATAAAACTGTTTATGTTCTTTTCTCTCAGCCACTATTGTTGTGTTTAGGGGTACATGTGAGCAACATTTACAACCCTGTCTACTGCAGCATGGGGGTGTTGGAGGGTTTGAAAAGAGTATATGATCACTCAGCCTTTTCAAACTTATTTTTGCCCTTAAACAAATAACAAAAAATAACTTCTTTGAAGTTTACTGGGACCTCTACTGTGTGAAATGGGCTATGTTAACTGATCAATGTTTTATGTCAGGGGTGTCAAACTCAATTCCTGGAGGGCCACAGATATACACAGTTTAGTTCTAACCCTAATTAAACACACCTGAGCAAACTAATTGAGTACTTCAGGCTTGTTTGAAACGTACAGGTACTGCCGCGGTCACATTAGAATTTGAGCATGTGAAATTCTGTCGCACGGTGCTGCAAAAAGGTACGGAATTAAAGAAGATGATTAGACATTAAAAAAGTGAGCGATTGCTCCATATTTTAAGTTTCTGTGCAGAAAGGTCATGTTTTGATCTTCTATTGGTCTCACGCCATCATGTCATGCGATTTTGCAGGTCAGAGTTTACCAAGCTTGCGTTTCCAGTCTGCCACATTTGCATGCATATGAATGGAAGTCTATGTGGTGAAAAGTGCAGTTTGACTGTGGCTTAAGTATGTTGGAGCAGGGTTGGAACTAAACTGTGAAGGGCTGTGGCCCTCCAGAAACTGAGTTGACACCCCTGTTTATTTTAAGTATAAATGAAATCTGTTCACTATATAAAGCGATCATGTCCCTTCCACAAGTCAAAGACATTTTTGAATTACAACATTTTATATTTTTGGGTGAACAGACTTTCAAAGGTGAGACCGAAATCGCTCAAATCTGATTAAAAACACCTTATTTGTGTTCCAGGATATGAACAAATTTCTTACATGTTTGGAAAAATATGAGGTGATGTAAGTGTTGTTTAGAAATTGCTCAACTGTTTTAATCAAAGATGGAGCAGTAGAGCAGCAAATCATCATAGCTCTGTCAAAAATGTCAACAACAACAACAACAAAAAAAGCAGCAGCAAACTGACAACTGCTTATGAAGCTGAATACAGTGCTTAACTTGAATGATGGCAGTGTACAGAGCCTACAGCTGTCACCAAGACTGATATGATCATTTAGAAGACCTAAATCTGTGAGATCTAACTGAGATTTTCAAGTGCCAATCTAGACTAAATGCCCTACAGCACCTTTAATGTGTTTGGCAAAAGGAACCAAGTGTTTCTAAACAATACGAATGTGATTGCTTATTCACAGCTTTTGAAATTTACCCCAAAGTAAACATTCTGTTTTCCCTTCATGTCTTTTGAAAGCTATATGCTAATTTTACTTTTCCAGAGAAGAATTAAGACATTTTAACAACACTGCTGTTTTATACTAAAACCTAAAACAATAATTTTAGTAACTAATATAAAGATGAAAGAAATGAAAATATCCTGATCTGTTGAAAAACTTTTAAAGTACTGATATAAAGTATTGAAACTCAGTTAAAGCTATATAGAATTATTTTAAAAGATACAATAAACACAAGACATAATTTCAGCCAAAAAAAAAAAAATTTTGCAAGCTAATTAAACATATTAATAAATACTACAGATCAAGTCACAATTTATTTATAGATTGGTCTATTATAGGTCTATTATCTAGATCTATTATAGATTGGATTTAAAGCAGCTTCACAGTAAAATAAATAAAAAATATTTTCATTATGCAAAACAATTTAATTTTTAAAACTCAAAACAGTAGACAATAGTGTTATTGCTTAGCCAATTTAGTTATATAAATACTACATAACTATATAAATAAGTACTGGGTCCTAACGCCCCAGTATATTGATGGGGACTCTATACTACTCAGTGAGCACCGTCTTTCGGTGAGACGTTAAACCAAGGTCCTGACTCTCTGTGGTCATTCGAAAAAGATTAGGGGTTTAACTCTGGCATCCTGGCCAAATTTGCCCACTGGCCTCTGTTCATCATGGCCTACTCCCCATATCATCACTCTGTCTCCTCTCCACCAATCAGCTGGTGTGCAGTCTGGCGCAATATGGCTGCCGCCACATTATCCAGGTGGATGCTGCACACTGGTGGTGGATGAGGAGATTTCCCCAATGTGTAAAGCGCTTTGAGTGTCCAGAAAAGCGCCATATAAATGTAAGGAATTAATAAATTATATAAATATTACATAAGTAATACATATAAAAGCATAGAAACTTATTGCAAAATCCTCGTAAAAAATCCTATTACTGCTGATTACAAAATGTCTCTGTTTCTTTAAAATAATTTAACTCACACATATGTTTAATGGTATATTACCTCAAAATTAAGGTAATATGATAAAGGTAGTGGATGTTTTGTTATACAATGCAATTACGTCAATGCATTTTAATTACTTCATTACTCCAGTAATAAAGCAAATATTGAATTTTCTAATTCTTTAAAAAATTACTGTGTCCCAAATATCCTAAAAATGAATCATTTGACTCTTACAAAAACAACTTCAAAACTTGCTCTTTCTTTACCCTATATGTTTCAATAGAATGTGTTCATGGCCGACCTAAGCAGTGATATTTACAGCATAAGAAAGAATCAATAGCATGCTTTTAACTCTAATTCTCTCTCTATAGCATACGTCTGAAAGCTAGCTTTTGTTTGATCAAACATGAATTGCAGGGAGCAGGAAATGAACCTCGCAGGCCCACTAAAGCTCTTTATTTCTGTTCCATGTGACTAAACATAGTCTCAAAAAAAAAAACGATGTGGCCACTGCACTCATTCTAATAATGAATATATTTTTATTGAAGAAATCCTGGCCACAGAAGAGCTTTCATGTATGTTGAAAATAAAAAAGGACTTTAAGGAAGGGAAAGTGGTTTATATAAAAAGTATTAGGTAAACCTTAATTGCTACATGGTAACCTCACATTTTTAGCTGTGTTCTTATAAATGTTAAATTGTATTTATATTTTGTATTTATGTATCTATTTTACTTTGTATAATTCTTTGCACTGGGATGTGTAATAATGTATCTCATATAGCTGAGTACAAGAAATGCTTATGTGCAACATATCATTGTTTTGTTTTATTATTATCTGCATTGTTAAAATTGTATATTAAACTAAACAAAAACAATACATTCATGAAAAACAAAGTGAAGCACTGTGAATATTCCTATGCAAACACTAATATTTCAAGATCATATTTCCAATCATAAATGGCTTACTTCAGTAATTGCCAAATTTCTCTGAATCAGCTAAATGGGGTTTTCATTAGAGCTATTTAATAAAAAATAATCCTTGTGACAATTCGTCATGAAATCTAAAATAAAGCAGATCTCTTTTTGAAAAAGTCAATGATTTTCAACATCTTTTAGGCTAATTCCGACTGATATGTTTATTTACCATTGGCGGCTTGCTTAATGCAATCTTCAGCCAAATGTCAAACAAAAGAAAAAAGAAGAAGAGCCGTTTGCACATAATCAAGGCCTTTCGCAATAACAGGGTATTCAAGTGCATGTGTTGTATCATTTATGGCACTTGTCTTGTTTTAAAGTTGTCCTGGCTATTAATCTCAGCTTCATTACCAGTCCGAGCACGCATGTCTTAAGCCCAGTCATCCTGTGGAGGGTATTAGACTTCATTAGCATGCTCCTCTACAAAAACCCAAATAAAAAAAAAAACACTGTTGAAAAGAGGCCTAACGGTGCTTCTGCTGGCCAGGAAGGAGACAACAGCCTGTTTTGAATTCGTCAGACTTATCTAAAGTGATTAGCAAACGACCTGAAAAGGCTCTGTTGGGCCAAAGAATAGGCTTAAAGGTTTGAGCGGTTTCTGTGGCATTTCACAAAGACATATTGAGAGGTGGGCGGGGCTTACCAGAGGTTGTAGGCGGTCCCTTATTGCAGCAGTACTGAGCGGCTACACGGCTGTAGTGGTACCTGTGTTTAGTGAGACAGAAACACAGCAGATATGCATTGGTGAGTGTTAATGGCTACTGTACTGTTTAGGTAATCAGTTTATGTGAAACTTTACATTCACATTGTGTGAAACTATAGATTTGCATTTCCGCTTCTCCGATCTCCCATAAGATGATTTAATCAGATTCAGTGTTGCATGAATACAGATAGAAGGGTGAAACCTTTCTAATGAGATTATAAATCAGCAAGAGCTTTATTGCCAGGTATGTTCACACATACGAGGAATTTGTTTTTGTGACAAAGCTTCTACAGTGCAACAGAATGACAGAGACAGGACAAAAAAACAGATAATAAATATATTTTAAAAATAGAAGTAAATAGTGAATGCATTTGACAAGTGTATGTACAGGTATATTACTATATACAGCGTTATATGTGCAGCTGGTATGTGCAACTTGGCATGTAAAGTATCTTGTTAAATAAATAAGTGTATATTGCTACTTAGTTTAGAAGGTTGTTACTTAGTTAAGAAGAGTTGTTGGAATTATCACACATGGCTGTGTTTAAAGGGATAGTTCACTCAAAAGTTACAATTTTGTCATCATTTACTCACCCTTCATGTTCAAAGCGTGATTCATTTGATTCATTTGAAGGTAACTGGTTGCAAACAATTTATATAGGCTGAATTTAAACAAACTAAATTTAGTAACGCTTAACTTAATTTGTTTGTTTAAATTTTATAAATTGTTTGTAACTACTTACCTTAAAAATGTAGTAAATCAAAATAACCATTTTTTTCAGAGTACTTGTTTCTTTCTTCTGTTAAACACAAAATAAGACGTTTTGAAAAATTCTGGTTGCTGGGACCCATTGACTTCTTATGGTAATATTTTTTTTCCCACCATGGATCTTGGTGGGTCCCACAACCAGCATTCTTCAAAACAACTTCTGTTGTGCTCAACAGAAGAAAGACACTGATACATGTTCAAAACCACATTAGGGAGAGTAAATGGTGACTTTTCATTTTTGGAAAAAACATTATTTAACCAATAGCCAACAAACTATTGTTTATTTTGTTTTGTGTTTTTTTGGACTCAAAGTGCAGGTAACCCTTATTTTGCATTTTAAGAATCACCAAAGCTAAATATGTTCTTTAATGGGGAACAATTGTCATCTATACCAGTGTTTCTCAACCACGTTCCTGGAGGCCCCCAGCTCTGCACATTTTCCATGTCTCCTTAACCAAACACACCTGATTCAGATCATCAGCTCATTAGCAGAGACTGAAAGACCTGTAATAGGTGTGACAGACAAAGGAGACGTCAAAAACATGCAGTGCTGGTGGTCCTCAAGGAACGTGGTTGAGAAACACTGATCTATACTGTGAAGACCTGATGCGTGTAAATAATTTTTTTTTTTTAGGGTTAACTACCACTTTAAAAGACTGAATGAATTGATGGATGAATTTTTCAGCAGCTATTTGAGTTTTTGGTGTCAAATAATCTCTCAGAAATTAATTAAATGTACTTATTTGCTGCCAACAAATAATAACACTTATTACCATCAAAACAGTCATTTATTTGAATTCCAAGAAATTTAATGTCACTTTTGATCAGTTTAATGCATCCTTTCTAAAAAAAAAAATAATAATAATAATAAAAAAGTAACGAAAAAGAGAGAAAGAATCATAGCTACACTGATGAAGAGATTATTTTCCTTTTTCTTTTACAATACTATCAGAATTTGGCCCTCCTCCAAAAAAAGGGATCTTAAAAAGCTGTCTACCATTACCTGCAGTAATGCAAGTAGTGTACCTTAAAATGCTATGTGTACCTATATAGGCAGTATGGAAAAAGACAGTGTGTATCCTATTCAGCACTATTCCCTTTAAAAAAGCAAAAACTCAACCTAGTAATTCAACATTACAGGTCAACTGCAAGGGCGCAGAGGCAATTGCACAATATTGCCAAAATTCTGCCAGGAAGTAAATTACAAACCTAGAAAGACAAAGCCCTGGCATGAGCCCTTGGCGCAAGAGCAGCCATCCAGCAGCACCCTGGCATACGAGTATTAATTAGCCACCTAAGGGCATAGCTAGCAGTTGGCATAAAACAAAATTTGAGTGCTCCAAAGCGTCCTTAAACAGTCTCTTGTTACTTTACCTTCTCTTGAGGGATTCAAGAGGAGGAATGGACCATCACAACGAAAAGCGGGGGACACAAATTTGGCATGGTTGCAAAATGAAAGCCACTAGCAGCCAAATGCTAAAGGATGACGGGGTGTTTCATATTTTCTGCGGCAGAATCCGAGGAGAATGGAAACCGAGGCTGTTGTGATGGATAGCAGGGCTGGAATGAGTCACGTCAGCGTATGGCTATTTGATATCTCATACAAAGGGAATTTAAGGATTGGGCTCCTATAAAGTTCGGCTTTAGCTCAGCTCTGATATTTTGAAAATGACAGTGAGTTTGCGGAGTCCTTCATAGAGGGTAATATATAAGGTGAATTCACATATGAAGGTGCACATAAAGATGTAATGCAAAATTGATTTGTATTATTACACTAAACATTGGATGTCTGAATTATATACCTGTTTTACAGACCTTTTTACAGTCATTCTTTTATCATTTTCTTTTATATATTGCACTATATAAATAACGCTTCTGGCTACCCATCTGTAAGATATAAGCTCAAGATTTTATTGCTATATGTATATTCTTTATTGCTATATAAAAATTCTTATTTTTTTTCCCTACATGCATGCAAGGGAAATGGCAAAAGGGCAAAAAAGCTGATTTACTGTGTAAAAAAAAAAAAGAAACTATATAAATACACACATTAAAAATAACTGACAATAACAAAAAAGTATTAGCTTATAAGTACTAATAAAATGTCTGTGTAAAATGCAAAACTTCTTGCTTTTCAGTCTAATGCAGTATGAAATGTGTATATGAATGGTATTACGTTTATAAAATTTCTACAAGATAGTATTTTCTAAAACAATGACAACATTTGCATTGCCGATATTGATCTAAAGCTCTATAGAGAATCTGAATTGTCCCTCCTTCTACGCTATTATCAGATGCTAAATAAAGTCAGTCACTTATTCACAATTACTACTTTCAATATGGTGAATTGAACAGTGCACTATATTGGGAATTTATAGGGAAGTAGATATGTTTAAATATGTGAATAATGTTTTGTTACTTTCAAATGAATCACGCCACACCGTGCGCACACACACACAGTCATATGGAGAGTTGGCACAGACCACAAAACATATTTAACCCATATGAATTCTACACAGAATGTGTTGTTTAGAAGGAGGAGAAATGTTTAGACAGAATCAGCATTACTATACAATATACTATATTTTTATTTATTTTCATTTTTTTTTTTTTTTACTGCTTTTACCTTTTGCATATTTGTATTAATATTTTTTTTTCTGTATTTCTGTTATGGTCCAATATGTGTTAGTTAATTTTTATTGTTATTTAGTTTATTTACAAAGTTATTTTATTTATCTTATTATTTTTATATATTTTTTCATTTGTGTTTTTGACCTAAATTCTGTTTTTGATGCAAGAATTTATAATTGTACTGTTAAATTCAAAGAGGAAGAAAATGTGAACTAATTTTGTTTTCTGCTTAAAAATTTCAACAATTGATGTCTTACTGATTCTTTATATGTGGTACTGTAACTCTCTAACTAATATGCATCAATTAAAACAGCGTTAAACTAACACTATACACAGTGTCACTCTCGAAAAGCTGTCAAATATGGTGTAAATTTGGTGCAAATTTGATATAAACAAAACAATACAGATCTTAAAAAAGGGGAGGAGCTGCTTGATATGTCCCACCCTGCCTTTTATGTTTCAGGAAGCTCAGTATCCAATTAGAGTTCAGCTAGGTTATGAAGCTTTGTTATGAATTTTTGAAGGGATGAAAGTGCTGAAGACCGAATTATAATAACAAAAAACTAATAAATAAATACAATCAAATCAAAAATAGTCTGGCATAGCTGTTTGGATTTTCTAGGTGTTTACATTTTTAGAATGGCAAATGATATAGCATGCTCTGAGGATCTATTTGTCTTGTTTTCTACAATGGCTCCAGTATGAGGGTCTGGTATGATTCTCAGAATCTGCTTCTTGACAAGACTCTCAAAACACTTCATAAGAACCGGTGTGAGAGCCACTGCACTGAAGTCATTAAGACAATAGACTGTGGCTTTCTTTTATGATAGTGCTGGACTTGAAACAGGAACATGAACATGAAAATGTCAGTGGTTACGCTGCTAATAATTTTAAGCTTTAGTATGCACCATCAGTTCATTAAAGAGAAAGATAAGCCCAACATCAGACATACAGTAACTGTGAGGCATATCATAAACTGTCATTGATATTAATACAGCCAGTATTTTTAAAATGCGAATGGGGCTTTTGAAGTAAAGCAAAAAAGGCAACTTTTTATCAAAGACGACTCTATCTCTGTACTTCTGAGCAGTTTTAGGATAACAGAGGTGCAATCGCCATTTAGTACCGAATCTGTCAAAACCAGTTGATGTTTCCTTCACAGTCAGAGTCCCATTTGTGGTAAAGACTCCCAAAGGTTTCTTGTTTTTAAAAGAATAAAAGATTTGCATCAATAAGCAAAAGCAGAATACTAAAATCATTTTTTGTTCATATTCACCTCATGGTCACCACAGTTTCTGTCCAATCTGGCTGCTGGCTTTCCCAATCATCTACAGAAACCCAGTCGGAGCTCTGCAGGGCCAGTCTTGCCATAGCAAGTCGGTGTTTTGAAGCAACAAGACCCTGTTTACCATAACCATCACCGACAGGCGATATAATGCCACCCACCACATGATACAGACCTGCGAGAATAACAAAGACAACATATCTGACCCAAAATCTGAGTCAAATACATCACGATGAGATGTGAATCAGTGCATCATAGCTCACCTAGAATAAAACATGAAGTTTGATTCCTAGCAAGTACA
>CAIGQW010012753.1:878634-903286 GCA_903798125.1 Danio choprae | reverse complement strand
AGATGACAAATATTTTTAACTGAATAAATATTTACTGTATGCTCACGTTTTATTTTAATCTATGATTTATAGCAACACTTTAGATATTTTTATCAAAGAGGGGCAAATGCAAATATGATTATAAACCACAAAGAAAAAAATCCCAGCACTGTTGTTTTTGTTACTGTCATTCATTTTTAATGCGCCTGGAAGGCACAGGACAGCAGCTGTCCACCTTGGGAGAAGTCTTGTCATTGGATTAAGATAATGATATTATGAATAATAAATGAGAAGGATGTTTGGACAAAATTATACTGTGTGTTCATACAGGGATTCCTCGGTCTGATAAATAAGACGAAAATAATAGCTATAAATAGCAAATAAATAGTTTAAAAACGACAAATAAGTGCACAGGCAATTCAACTTCGGGTATTACAATTTAAAACGTCAAAATGTCAAACAAAAAATTCACCAGTATAGTATTAAGACCATTTGTGAATAAATGCCTTATCATAGGTCAAGATTAATTGCTTGAGGAGTGACGTAGCAGCCCGATCCTGTGGGTTTTAACTCGCGCAACGCGCAGACACACAGACCGCGTTATACCTCGTGCGCTCGGACCGCGTCTCGCGCTGCTGGGAGTTCACTAGCGAGACTTTAGTAGATCGTCGCTCAAGGACAGATAAAGCAAGAGAGTTTGTGTTTTTCTAGATTAACAGAGGAAGAATTAGGTCATCGCGTTCTGGTCGAAGTGTTGGGCTCATCATGAAGATGCGCGCGATAACAGCGATGCTTCTCCTGGTGCTCTCCGGGCAGTGCGGCATCCTGGCTGGGAAAGGTAAGGCAGAGCGGACAACTTGGAATGTCACCGCGTGGAAAGAAACGCCTGGAGCTCAGTCAGTTAGATCAGCATTGTAGATCACATGTAATCAGTGACTATCAGTTTGTGGTCATCAGAGCGTCAGTGACAGGTGGAGAGTCTCTTACATCTGGTTGGCAACGCAGATGTTCTTATGTAGTACAAGTTTGTCTTTCCTTTTCCCGTTTTCTTAATAATGAACCTTCATTTGACTTAAGTGCATTCATCGGCATTTTATGAAGATGTATAGATGTTTGCATCAATGTACATATAATTCTAACCAGATTCCTACATTTACGTTTTCTCGACACGAGCCAGCTATTTTCCTACATCAATATTTCATTGACCTTTAAGGCACGTTTCTACCCGTTTGATCAGTTCTGTACAATGACTGCATAGTGCTTAAGACTTAAGGAGCATTAAGCATGAGATTTCCCATGGAAAAAAACATGTTAATGTATTTTGGGAGCACAAACATTGAGATAAGAGGTCTAATTGTGTCTCTGGGGCAGTGATGAATATGGAGCAGCTCAGTTATTTGTTAGTGCACAAGTGGAATGCTTTAGATGATATGTGATAAATTACAGTCAGATGGGATCATGCAGGCTGGCAATGAAAGGCTGAGAGTGTCATTTCAGGTTGGCGATCAATCTTCCCTTATCTAATACGCATCTATCCATTAAGAGCTGAACTTGTTTTTCTGTTTCTCATTTTCTTTCATTTCTTTTTTTTCCCATCAGAGTGAATTTAGCATACAGTGATACTGCTTTATAAAAATATTTTACCACTTGAGTTTTTAATTGGTGATAATATAAGGAAATGAAATGTTTTTTTTGATGAAATGTTGATGTTATGAACCTGGCAGGTGTCTTAGGGGACCAGATAGAAATTTTGTTTGTTGGCATTGGTATTTGGTTGCTAAGGTGTTCTGATTGGTTCTAGGGTGTGTCTTTGAAGTTATAATAAAACCCAAGCTGTGACATTTGGATATGGACATTTTTTGTAACATTTTGTCAACAGACAGGCGTACATCATACACCCCATCTTAATATTATTATTGTTTTTAATATTTTATTTATTTATTTTATTTAATAAAGAAAAATTTGGTGTTAAGTGCTGGTATTATTGTGTTAAGTGTGATAATTGTGTTACATACTTGTGAAGCACCACACATGTCAGAATGGTTTAGCCCAAGGTGATTAATACAGTTTTAAACTAAACTAAAACTATCTTTAATTAAAGAAAATCTCCTCAATAAGCTTTTATTTAATCTACAAACAAAAAGTTTAGTTATTCTTTCATCCTAAAATATAGTGCATAAAATACATACAATAACAATAGTGATGCTTTGTTAAATCGCCAACCAATGAGAAAAGTTGAATCTTAATATATTTCACCTCATAATTATTTACTTGACCTTTATGACATATTTCTAACGATTTAACATCTTGATCAGTTTAATTTACAAGACTTGTAATAGCTGTATTTCTATTTAATCTTCTCCATAAGAATCAATGAGGCGTTCAATGGGCACATAGTCCTTAAGACTTCAAGAGTGTAAAGTAGTGGATTTTTCCGCCGCTTCCATGAAAAAAAGCCGCTAATGTGTTTGGAGGAACACAAACATTGAGATAAGAGATCTAATTGTGTCTCTGGGGCAGTGATGAATATGGAACAGTTCAATTATTCGTCAGCGTACAAGTGGAATGTCTGTCAGTAGGCCTACCTGCATGCGTGCCCTGATTTACTTTCCTTAGAAGTAACTCCTTGCTTGAGATTGGGCTCTTTCGGTGTAACAGATTGGCGAATCAGGGAATCGGAACCTTGAATATTTGCATATCAATTTCCTGGATTCCAGCACTCCATAAAAATTTGAACGCGGTGAAAAATGAGTTGAAAATTAAACTCCTTTATGCATGAAGAGTTGCACAAGGTGAGCGTGGCATTAGGAAAGAAGGAAGAGAATAGAAATATGAGGCAGAATTGCGAATATAAACCAATCATTAAATCTAAGCCATTCACGTTATGACTCAACACTGTTTTTACAGATATGATATGACATTTGAATACCACCCAAACCTTGTGATATGTCTGCCAGATTGCCTTCAAAACTCTGCCTCTCCAAAATAAAAAAAAAGAAGGATTTCATCAAAATTACATCAGAATGCTATTGTAATATTGAATTCACATGTGGCCTGGCTTATCTCTGAATGCAAAACAGTTTATTTTGGAGGTGCTCACATCACCGTTTTATAATGGCAGTGTAAAAAGTTCAATTTCGCTTTTGTGAACATCATTCTATACACAAGGTTGTGTATACTGCATTTTATGGTTGCACATAAAAGCTTTTTCAGTGTGTGTGTTTGGGAACTAAAGCAATGACCTTGGGGTAGTTGGGGCTATGCATTACCCGATGGATTTTGTAAGATGTATAGCTTGACGACTTTTAATAACAGACAGCTTTGATGTCGGCAAGGCCGTGTTTTGTTGTGTCTGACTATTGGAGAGTATTTTCCAAAACTCAGAGTCTTGCAAAGAAAGAGAGATTGTGAGTTTTGCTTTTGCATGCTGGAGTACACAAGAAAGGGATAAAGGAGAAAGACAGCAGTGACAAATAAGGGTAGGTCTGTAAAAGCAGGCTGAGATTTATGCTGGCCTTTTCACAGAAAGCACAGCGTTATCCCAGAGCTAAATAAATTGGGTTGCTGATCTGGAATAGATGCATAACTTAGGCTTTCGTGCTGCGACCTAAGAACATCAAGCTTGGGGGGGGAGAAAAGGCGTTCTCTCTCTCTCTCTCTCTCTCTCTCTCTCTCTCTCTCTCTCTCTCTCTCTCTCTTTTGGTTTGCTGCTGTTGTTCGGGGAGCCAAACGAAACACTGAAAACACTCCGCTAAGTGGACCACAGCTGTTAGATCTGTCTTTAGTCTTTTGTTTCGAGAGATCTAGCTTTCTTTTTGTCTTTGTCACAATGTGGCTTCTCAAGGAGCATGCCAATCTTCAAGCCAGAATGCCGTGCAAATGCTCAACTTAATTTAAACGTTAATTACCCAGCATGCATCATTAGCGTCGGTGTGATGAGCGGCAGGGAGGGATGAGGGGAAAAAGAAAGGGAGGGAACGACAGGAAAGAGCTGCATTTGGAGGTAAGATGGGCCCTGTCACTGCCGCTCTCTCGCCAGCTGGTCAGATGGCACCAGTTTCTCTCAGGGGTCAGATCTGGCCAATCTGCACAGAAATAACACTAGATGCTCTTCCGCACACACACTCGCACAGCTGTAGTTCCGCCTGGATGTGTTTCTGAATCATGAAGCTCTGAACATGTATGCGCACACACATTAAAGGATATAGTTCACCCACCAGAAAAAGATTCTTTCATCATTTAATCACACTTATGTATTTCCAGAGCAATGTTTGGAGTACAAAAGAAGATTTTTGGAAAAAAAATTTTGTTTACTTTGAGACAGACAGGTTTAAACATGTTTAGAATGGCAGTCCACATTGTAAAAACATATCTGATACCAAGTTTCTGTATTTCCGTATTTACATTTTTTCTGTTTATTTGCGCTTATGAATTATGAATTATGGGACTTTTGATGTTGAAAATTTAACTCTGCAGTATTACAGAGTGACGTTTATTGACATTTTAGTCATTTAAAACAACATATATTATATAAGAAATAATATATAGAGAATTAACTTTTGTAAATAAGTTCTGGCAGTCTGGCAGACCAGGTTTTTGTGTCGTAATTTACAACATCTGCCAAGACAATATATCACTTAAAAAAAAAACAATAAAAAATGTCAATAACTCACTTTTTTTCAAACTTTTCAACGTCAAAAGTTATTGAGAAAAGATCAAGGTCCCATAATGGAATTTAAAAGCATAAAAATAATCACAAAATAGATTTAATGGTTCATTACAGATATTTTTTACAGTATAAATTATATCAGAATTGTGAGCTAACCCTTTAACATGCAGCGTCATATTTACACATAAATGTTCCCGCCCACATATAAAGTGTATTTTCTCATCTCTGTGCAACTGATTGCTTGGTGCTGGCGGTGGAGCACTGGGAACCTGCTCATATTTGCTGACCGTTTCTGAGAAGTGGGCTAGTCCCTGAGATTCAGTCTCAATTAAATTGCTCCAGTTCCAGAGAGAGGGATTCCAGGACGTTGTCCTCCAGCTTTCCATCTAATTGCCTGCACAGGGTGCCAGTGAGCTGACAACTGGCTATTGGGTGAATGGGGAGCTCATGGTGATGGCGCACGTGTGTGTATGTGTGTGTAGGCGTCTGCATGACCATATGTTACAGAGCGATGGATCACGAGTGTTCTTCTGTATGATGCATGTCTTTCTTTGGAAGTGAATGGATGTAATCACTGTGTTTACAATGGTGCACTACAAGATGGATTACTTCCAGCAGACCGCGAGACAGAATCCGCCTCTCTGGGTAAGAGATTGAATGTAGCATAGTCAGAAAGCATTGGAATTTTGTCCTCTATTTTCCCAAACATTCTCAGCAGTTTTGAAAACCCAGAGAAGTCATCTCTGAAACATCCCTGCCACGTTGTTATTAAACAAGACTTGCTGTCAAGGCCTTGCAGTGCTGTCACTCACTGACCTCGGGATTTGTGCTGCACTGAATGCGCTGTGCTGAAAAGAAGCTAACCGCATGGAAGCAGCCAATATAACTCATTGCTGTCCTCTTTTAGGTACACCTTACCTTAGCGCCTTTTTTAAGGGCAAAATCTTCCCAGTATATGCTTCTCTGACCTTTTGCTGTTGTTTTGCAGTGCTGTACTCTGTTTCATTGAAGTGTTCTCTAGTCCTGGTCTCAGTCAGCTTGCCATTTGCACGACTTGGAGTAAAGTCATTGTCTGATGACCTGCAGTGATTGGATCATATTGCAAGCTGCTGGCAGCGTGCTCGGCATCCTGGAGAGAAGCAGCATACATCTCATCTTTCGGCTTGATCTGCCGAAATACTTTTTCTGACCTTCTGTGGTGACAGGACAGGCGAAAGAGTGAGCCAATCTGTGGCTTTAATAGAACTCGAAGCTGGGTATAAAGCACTGCCAAGACTCCATTGCGAAAGTCTAGATCAGCAAGGCCACTCGTAGATTAGTCTTAGAGAATCTGACTCGATATTTGCAACATGGATCATAGCTTGGCCTTTTTTCCTCACCTGTCTGTAATTTTCAAGTAATACCAAAGATTTCATTAATATTTTAGTTGTGTTTGATTTAAGGTTGCAACAAAATTTCTGTATACTGGACCACAAGGGCCAAAGTTTCACACTGCAATGAACTATTTTCAGTACTGGAAAGACAGTTTATTATCGAGTATAGCTCTTAACCTGGGCAGCACGGTGGCGCAATGGGTAGCGCAATCGCCTCAGAGCAAGAAGGTCGCTGGTTCGAGCTCTGGCTGGGTCAGTTGGCATTTCTGTGTGGAGTTTGCATGTTCTCCCCATGTTTGCGTGGGTTTCCTCCGGGTGCTCCGGTTTCCCCCATAAGTCCAAAGACATGCAGTATAGGTGAATTGGGTAAGCTAAATTGTCCGTAGTGTATGAGTGTGAATGGGTGTGTATGGATGTTTCCCAGTGATGGGTTGCAGCTGGAAGGGCATCCGCTGCGTAAAACATATGCTGGATAATTTACGACCCCAGATTAATAAAGGGACTAAGCCGAAAAGAAATTGAACGAATAAATAGTTCTTAACCCAACCAAATACACCCAAACAAGCTAATCACAATGTTTACAAAGACTTGTGAATTACACAAGGATGGATTTAACTTGTATTGAAGCGCACAGACAGCAAGAGTTATCTTCTTATTCTCCAAGATGTTAGTCTAAGGCAGCCTTATTGATCTGTATTCCCAATCCCAATCTCCCTAATAGGGGTTGTCCTGAAGAGACTAAGCCCTTACCCTTGAAGAGCCTCCAATGCAAAGTCTGTAGAATCAGCACATATATAATATATAAACATATTTTCAGTCTAGAAATATATTGGCACATTTTGGAATGTGATACATTTTTTTCTCTCTCTCCACCTACTGCTAATATTTTGTTTGCCAAAATCTCACAAAAATTGGTTCAGATGGTTGTTGGACAAGGGTGCATAAAATGACTGAGCGGATTATTGATTTACCGGAACAGAGAGACACCCTACCAAGCTGAATGTGACTTTTAGCTAGCTAACCAGTGCTTTTCACTTTAACATACTTGGTAGCCTGGAAGTGATTAATTTTCTTTTCATTTGGTAGTACATCATGTAAAATGCAACACAACGTCTATATACCATAACATCTGTCTAGCAGCTGCATCATTTAGTTGCTATGATTAAACAACAGTGTTTTATTTAAAAGAGAGATTTCCATGAAATTGTGGTGCTTGTTGTTTCTTCAAATCATTTTTTTCAGATTTTGACCCTGTTTGGGCTGCAGTGGAGGATATGGCTAAATTTGACACTTTTACAAATATTTTTATGCATTATCTTAAAGCAGAATAAATAAACCATTGATATGTATATATACTCTGTTAAGACAGGACAATATCTGGCCAAGATACAACTATTTGAATATCTGGAGTCTTGATAGTTCCAAAAAAATCTAAATACTGAGAAAATCGGCTTTAAAGTTGTCTGAATTATGTTCTTAGCAATGCACATTACTAATTAAAAATTGAGTTTTGATATGAAGAGTTCAGATGCAAAAAAACTCTAAATGCTGTCTGAAGTTTTCAAAAAATTTATTTTTATTTTTATCAGTCTCCTGTGTGTAGGTTCAGTAATTTCCATTTTATGGCAAAGTGTACATTCTTTTCATGGTCTTTAAAAGGAAATAACTGAACATAAACATAGGAGTCTGAGAAAAATGATAATTTTCCATGGAAATTTCAGACGGCACTTGCATCTGAACTCTTTATATATTTACAGTAGGAAATTTACAACGTATCTTCATGGAACATGGACCTTATTTAATATTCGAACGATTATTGGCATAAAAGAAAAATCTATAATAACAATGCATTTTTGGCTGTTGCAAAAAAATACACATGCAGCATAAGACTAGTTTGTGGTCCAGGGTCACATTTAATCTCCTCTGTTCTTCTGGGTTGGATGGAACGCTGTGCCGATCTGATACCAATAGAGCCTATTTTAATTGAGCAGTTGTTGGATATTCTTGTAACATGCCGAGGGAATGCAAGAAGCAGGTGCTGCCCTTTGTGTTGTTTGGATGCTCCGAGAAAGCTATGAGTTTTATCTTTGGCTCATAAATGAGTTAGGAGGATGTTAATGTTGGTGGGTGCAGGAGACACCCGGCCTGTCAGACTGCAGGTGTTTGTTTTAGATAGGAGCAGCTGCAGCTCCGCCCCCTCCTTCCTCCCAGGTGGAAAAGCAACAAAGTCGGGGTGCGCGGCTCCTGATCTTTTTCCTCTCATTCCACAAACACACATGGTGACAGTTGGGACTCAAACAGAGATAATGCGAATTCACTTTGCTGGGTAGTTTTAATTACAGCCAGGATCTGCACAGATCAGCGTAAAATAATAATGCAGGTGCAACGTCTCTGTGTGTCAATAGATGACTGTGTGTATGTGTGTGTGAATGTTTGAGGTGTTGGCTCTAGAAGAGAGCAAAAGAGTGCACACTGGCACAAAGAGAGATGAAAAAGAGACAGCCACTATCCGTCTGACTGTTTTCATACGTGTGGCGCCTGTCATATGACTGTGCTGACTGAAGCTGAAATCAATAGTGCATGCCACGGGCCTCTCGCCACCGCTGCAGGAATGAAAATGCTACGCTGTGCAACAAAGGCACAAGCAAGGGTGTTTTTGGGGTGAATTTGTAGGTTGTATATGATACATCTTTCTCCTCTGTACTTGATTTTCCATGGAGTTGGAGGCTGTCCGCGAGCAGCCCTACACTTCAATAGCAAATGGAGCCACCTCGCGAGACCAGAGGAAGTGGAAGCTTGTCCTCATGAAAGAAGTTATTAATTTTCATAGTGCGTCCTGCAGTCAAAGGCATTATCATTTCTATCTCGCCTGCAGTGATACACTTGATTCACTTTACGTATGTCCGTTAGAATAAGGCTTTTCTCCATCAGATACTGTAGAAGAAAAAAGAGAGGAAGATAGAGAAGATAAAAGGAGATTCTCAAAATCTCCGCTGAAAATGGCACTGCCAGTCACCTGACCTCTGGACTGCCATTAACCAGCCCGATCTAGTTCCCTCTCACTATCTTTGTTCTTTTGGGTTTGTTTGCTGTGTATTTGGATGTCATGTGTTTTCTGTAAGGGGGTTTGTAGAAAGCCAGGTTAAAAATCACAAAGTGTCAAAAAAACTGCAATAGAGCTGACTTGTTAAAGTGTTTTTTGACAAGTAAATAATACTATTTATTTGACATGGTTACAGTATGTTTTTAGGAATTGGATCATAAACGTTTGATTTAAATTGCAACATTGGGGTTCTGAATATGAGTGAATCAATCTTTGCCACTAAAGTGTAGTGAAGAAAGGCTTAGTCATTGTTGTGTGTCTTCCAACCAGTTTTAACTTATTGTAACTCCAGAACTCCATGACATTATGAGGATTACATTCAAAATGGTCTTTGACATTTTTGGGAGACGTGGCATTTCGCTGAGCTTGAGACACCTTGAGACCGGCTAGCATAGGTTGCTGAGAGTGCTGTTTGATGCAAATACCGCCGGCAATGGAGAACTGTCTAAAAATGAATGATTTCTTTATTGTTGCAACAAAAATGTGTGCACAAACACAGCTTCTGAATCACCAGCAGCATGGCAGATGAATAAAGTGGTCATTTTTATTTTAATGTACAATTCACATTATTAACAAACTATTAGCTAAGACTTATTAGCTAAATAATTGGCTGCTTATTAATAATTTGTAAGGCAGTATTGAGTTTAGGTATTGGGTAGGTTTAGGGATGCAGGATATGATCAGTACTATTAAACAGTTGATAACTTAATAATAGGCAGGTAATAAGCCAGTAATTAATGCTGTGAGTTGTTATTTGAACTAAAGTGTTACCAAAAAAAGTTTTGAATGTGATGACAATGTGAAGGCAATGAGCTGTAAAAAGTTGTCCTCACAGGTTACTTTCTAAAATGATAATTAACATTCATTCATAACTTTCATTGCCTCCCTAAAAGAGACATTTTCCACGATCAATTGAGAAAACAAAGTTTAAGTAACACAGAATGCATAACAGACACTTTTTATTATTATAAACACATATAAAAATACATTTGAACACCGTCCAAAGCCAAAAAAAAGACACACTCAAATGTGAATAATGTGAACTGATTTATAAGCAAATGATTCTTAAAAGTAAATGATTCTCAGCAGACGCTTTATCCAAAGCAATGTTATGATTCATAGCTTGTTATGATTCTTCTTGAATCATTACAAAAGACTCTCAAACCTGAATCAGTTTGAGAAATCCTTCAGTTTCTGAATGTTTTTTTATTATAATTTGCATATATAATTTATATATTAATGCATATAGATATAATTCCTACTGAAACATTTTTTTGAAGTGTCTACCTGCAAAAAAACAAAAAACAAAACATTTGCAGTATTTATGTATTGAATGGTTGATGCACAGAGTTGTGTTGGAAACGCTTTATATATATTTAATGAAATGCTGTGCAAAATGCAACATTTTGGATCCTGATCTCAGAGTTGCTTCTCTTTTCTGGCCACTCCAGCACATTTTTCATGTTTTTATGTTACACGAGGGCTACAATGGAGAAAGGGAGAGATCTAAAGCATTCGAGTGAAGCCCAGGGCTTGGCCGAAGGGTTGTAAGTCACTCTGAATGACATCTCAACAGAAGCTGATGATCTGTTTGTGAAATATGGAGAGGGGCGATGTGAACCCTCTGGACCCCTCACAGATGCCAGGCTTGAGTTATTGCTGACCTTACAGGTTTTTATCTACACCGTGTCGGAGCGAAATGCTGACCGACCGTTTATTTGGACTTATTTGTACATATTACCAGTGTGCGCTGAAGAGACCGATGGATATTAGCATTCATGTTGGGATATTAAAGAAATTTAATGAGCAGCACTGTTCTGTTTACAACTCAACGACCCATGAGCAAATAACTTAGAAGTGTGAGAGAGGTTTGTGTAAACAAATAGAACCAAATAAATAATACACATTTCTTTGACACTACAGTGGAAAGGGTGGAAAGCACAGGATGGAAAGACATTGTATTCAACATTTGCAATTGTGGTGAAACAACTTCGTGTCAAGAGTTATATGTTATCAAGGCCAATATTCTACAGTGTTATTGGCTGGCAAGTGCACATACAGCTCTTCCTCTTACTCCTGTTCGACCTCTGTGGAAATACTTGTATATCCGTACAAGTGTAATGTATTGCCATTGTAAACAATTAAAGCAAACAAAAATGAAAATTACCTCATCATTTACGCTCCCTCATGTGGTTTCAAACCTTTCTGAGTTTCTTTCTTCTGTTGATCACAAAAGGTGATATTTTAAAGAATGCTTGTGTAGCTGGGACCCATCTAATTCCATAGTAGGAGTCAGTGTGTCCCAACAAATAATTTCTAAATTATTTCTCAAACTTTGAACAAGTGAAGGGTGAGTAAATTATACCAGAATTTTTTGGGTGGTGAAATATCCCTTTTAGATGTCTGCATTATTATTTGCAAAAAATAAAAAATAAATCAATTGTAGTCAACCGTTAATTTGAACTTCTTTTCATCCAGTGCCACCCAAAGCTCAAAATGATCCACTTAACTGTTGCGTGACCCTCTGGATTCAATCATCCCACACCTGACTCGCACTTTGCTCCTTCCCGCTCTCACTTTGTCTGTGTAAAAGCCAGAGTGATCCCAGCTTTTGTGCTGACCGAACTTGAAGCCAGCTGCTCTTCTTGGAGGCGTTGAAGAGGGTTTTCAGGGCTGCTAGGCGTGAAGGTTTTCGCTGCTGACACAGAGCCTCTCTCTAACTCTCCTGTCTTTCTCCAGTCTGAGTCATTATCTCTCCAAAAGCCCCTTTCCTCCGCCTTCTCTCTACCCTCTCAGCGAGAGCGCTGTGTGCTATGCTCACGGGGAAAAGGAGCACAGGCCTAATTGGATTTGGGAGCAATCTGTCGCCTCGCCTTTCTCTTTCGGATCACACTAACAATCGCAGGTGCCCTTTATTTCCTCGATACTGTCCACGACACCACAACATTTTTGTGTCGGCTGCCTCATCTTGTTCATTTTTTGCCATTTGCTCTTAAAAAAAATAGCTGTGTAGGATAAGCTCACAACAAGGCCACGGTTTGATGAAAGTTTTAGGAATGTTTTACTCATTCTAATCCCACTGATTCCAGTTGCGTCTTGCTGTTTTTGGTAAATATACACACAGGCTGCTTTTAGCTCAGGGTGAACCTGCAGGGATCTGCAGTGACTCTCGCCAGCACCGCACTGAGAGAGGAGAAGTATGAAAACAACACAAATGTGTGTTGCCATCTCAGTTGCTGTGTGTGTTGTGTACCTGCACACACTCCCCCTGAGTGCTCATTACTCATGTTTGGAGCTGAATTGTCCCTGTCTGAACACCTGTGCCAGTGTGCTCGAGGCTCCCAGATGAATGCAAGTGAGGCAGTCCAGTCTCCTCCTCCTCCTCCTCTCCTCTTTCAAATAAGTACTGTGGTGGTGCTGTGGTAAAGTAATGGGATCACAAGGTAATTTCAGGGTACTTTGATGTTTTCTTTTTGTATTTCTCTGTCAAGTTTGATAAAGTACTTTAAAAAGTCCATTGAAATAGAGTATAGAATCTTGTCTCTTCTCTGCTCGTATTGTCTAATATTTCTGCTTATCTTCATTTAGGGCTGGGCCAATAAACGATATCATATTGAATCGTGATAAAATGTATGTTGATAACGATGATAAGCTCTGGACATTTTTACTCCATATTGATTCTAAGTGCCAATCAAACAGCAGAAATATGCAACAACAGTAATCCATAATTGTGTTGATATTAGAGATTCACCAAATCTTTGACCGATGAAAAATAGCGGCCAATAATAGGTCATGCTGCGTCACCAAGTATTGTTTAGCGAGCTCGTTTCACTTTCCTGCCAACAGTTCACTTTCCCGCCAGCAGTATCCACCCTCATTCATGGTTGGGATACTCTTTTAAAAGTGGAAGCATTAAAAACTTATATCTGAATGTATATCGTTATTGTTCAATATAGAAATGAATTCTCGAGATTGCATTTTTGCCATACTGCCCAGCTCTATTTTCATCCCTTCACATTTTTATCATATGTTTGTGTCCTTGTTTGTCCTTGTCTCATCTGCACTCCCAGAAGTGAAGGTAGAAAACCTCAGTTTGTACCTTTATTTCTGAGAGCGTGGTCTTTTCTTTCACCATTTTGATTATTATTGTATTTCTTCTACTCTATTGTCCTTTCTCTTTTCACATCTTCTTGTGAACATTATTTACTTAAACTTACTTGGATCTTCTCTGTCATTGTCGTATCCGTCCTTTTTTCAATCCTTTTTACTTTTCTTTCTTGTTCTCTTGTTTCTTGGATTCACTCCCATTCTGTTCGGTTCTCCTCTCACATCTTGTCTTTTCACACCTTCTTGTAGCTACTCTTCTCACACCTTCTCTTTTCTCATTTCCTATTGTTTTTTCTCTCCTTTTCTGTTCCTCCTGCATCTTTTCCTATGTTCTTTCATCACTTCTTCTCACTTCTTTTCTTTTTCACTGCTTTACTTTCCTCTTCTATTTGACTTGCTTTTCTGTTTTGCGCAAAACTCACTTTCTCTTGTGCGCGCACACATTCTTCTTTGCTGTTCCATCTTTCTCTATCTCTCAGGCCATCTCAGCCTCCTCTCATCCTCCTTTCCCTAATGCAACCTGGTTCCGGAGAGCAGGAACTATCTGACCTATTTTCAGCGGTCCATCTCTGGTGTATTCGTTTAGGGCATGATTTGTTGCGGTTGTGTTACTCTTATCTGTGTTTGTGTGAGGGAGACTGACAAAAAGAGCAAGAAATGTACAGTGGGATGAAATGGTAATAAAAAGTGTTTAAATTAAAAAGAAACAGTCACAGAAGTAATATTCACAGATCTCTTTTAAACTAGTGAGTTGTTTAGAATGTTTTTTGCCTATAAAATAGCCCATGTGATCTATTCTAGAAGTTCAAAAGTGATATTGAAAAGCTTTTTTTTGTGTGTGTGGCCATTTCTTGTTGTGTGTAGTGTAGCTGTTTGTGAATGTAAATGGCCTGTGCAGTTTCAAAGATGAAAGTGCATGCCAAATGAAGACATGGTCTCCAAAAAGAAAGATCAGATCGAAAAAATCAGACCTGACTGGGTTTGTGTTGTCGCTATGTTGAGAAGATGTTGTTTTCTGCACTGTGAAAGACTTCTTTTGCACATACAGTAGTTGATGGATGAGTACTCTAATTGAGATTGTAACATCTACATTATTATTACTTATGTTTGCAGAGGAAGCCTTTGGAAATTCAGGTATGGGGATGGTCATTTAGTTTCTGACATGCACTGTAAGTGGTGACCTAATTAAAATAAATTGGATCATCTGACCAATCAAAGTGCACTGGAAAAGGAGTGGTTTAGAGAGACCAGAACTTTAAATCTATGTCACAGACACTGAATGAATGGTATTTTTAACCTTAGATTCATGTAGACACATTGTTGGATACCTCCAAAATAGGACCAATGCTTAGATGGATCAACAAAGTTTGTGATTATTTTACTTTCCATTAATGCACAATTTGTTTCTATTTTATTTCTCCAAAGGAGTTTAATGATAAATATAATAAAAGTTTGTTTTTTTGCACTGGAAAAGGAGGGGTTCAGAGAGACCAGAACTTTGAATCCATGTTGCAGACATTAAAAAAAAGTAGTATTTTTAACCTTAGACTCATGTAAACACATTGTTGGATACCTCCAAAATAGGGCCAATGTTTAGATGGATCAAGAAAATTTGTGATCATTATACTTTCCATTAATGCACCATTTGTTTCTATTTTATTTCTCCAAAGTAATTTAATGAGAAATATAAGAAAAGGCTGAACAACTTTTCCTCGGGGTTTATAAGTTGTGACTTGCAGTAACAAAATCTGTCAGTGTGTCTGAAGTGACTGATGTATGTTTGTTTAGTCTCGTCTGGCGTGTATGCATATGTCCTGGTTATCTCTCTGCTACAGTGTGGTTTAGAGGTCCTCTCCAGCATTTTTTCAGTCTGTTTTGATGTCTTGCTGGGCTCTCCAGTGAGCGCTCCCTGCTGTGGGCCGCGCTCAAGCGTAACCACAATGCCACCGACGCCCCACGCCCCCTTAACCACATGCTGGGATGCAAAGTCGACTTTCTCCTCCTCAGTCGTCCTGTTGCCATATCTTGCTGTCTCACCCCCTGCCTTTCCCACCGTATGGCTCTCGTATACGCCTCACTATAACAATGCATCTTTCCTGCATCATGAGAGTGTCTCCCAATGGTAGAGCAACTTCATCGTCAATAAATTATGTTTGCAGTTGTTTTACATGAGATGAGTAATTGATTGCATCAAACATTGCCTGCTACACTGTAAAACCTAATAAATTCAAGATGAGTCCCAAATCGCATACTTGTGCTCTACTGCTCTATATCCAGATGTTGTACATTTTGTACATTCCAAACTTATTTAATTAATTAATTAATTAATTAATTAATTTTTTGGTTGACTCTCAATTCTCAACAGTCGCAGTTTTGCTCACGTAGTGGAAGGAGAGGACCTATGGGGAGCTAAGGTTAGATTACTTTTTTATTTTGGATTGTAAAAGCAAAATTCTACTATTAATTTGGTAGTTTGTTCATTTATGTTACTAATTTGGAATCTGTTAAACCTCAACTGGAAAAAGTTTAGAATTTCCGGTTAATAAAAAAACCTTAGTGCTCCATTTGGGATGACACTTAACTCAAACACAATATGGTTTAGTGTATTATTGTATAGCGTGTCATTTGAGACGCAACTTAAGATTACTCTGAAAATGTGAGTAGATGTATTGCCTAAAAACATTTGAGTAAACTTATTTAATTTAGTAGAACTTCAATTTATTTATTTTACAATCTGCTTTTGATGCGTGAGGTGGCAGACAGGTGTCTCTCATTATCACTCTCTACTGATATGATCATAATCTCATTTAAATATAGAATGAAAACATTTCGTGCAATTTGATTGTATAAACATCGCAAACTCCAGTATTTATCATTGATTAAATGTTAGAAATAGCATAATAGCATATTACGCATGCTATAAGTGGTTTTGGAGATGGAAACACAAACTCTGACATTGCAAACTTATTTATACTCGTGTTACTAATCAGCTGTCTCCATTATGCTTGTATTGTTTACTGTTGGTTACTAGGTTACCAATACTACAGTCAGCCACTCTAACATCTGATGAAAATGCTCTTAATTGACATCTGAGACATTTTTTTTTTAAACTTTGAAAAGATTTGCTTTATGTTAGGATGTAAACCTGGCTACTGCTGTTTATACACTTGCATGGATATAGTTGAGGGTCATACAATTTTTAAGATTTTTTAGACATTTGTTTTTTTCTGACTGACTTTTCCGTTTTAAGCATGCTTTGTGTCAGGTATAAGTTCATCTTTTAATAACAAAAATGATGTTCACGTGAACTTTTAAAATATTTGAGTGAAATGAACTCATTTAATTTAGTGACATTCACTGATATTACAGCGTGTCTTACAAACAGATAATACTGAGAAGGTTGGAGAAAAAAAAACTGTAATCTCATTGACATTTTGTTTGTTTTTGCTGGCATTATTTTTACCCCATATCAGCGGAAAGGAGAATTTTGCAGGGTCAGCTCAATTTGTGTGTGTGTGTGTATTTATTTTTATGCTGTTTGTCTGGCTGCCTTGCTCACATCACTTTTAAAAAGCAATACTCTGAATTTCTGAACGGTGGATAAGCGGCGGTTTGAGACATGCTTCACTGACAGCTGCTCTGCTGAGGCGAGTTTTGTTTGAGGGCTGTGTGTGTGTGTGTGTGTGTGCGCTTGTGCATGCGGCTCTCCCAAAGCATCACAGTTGTTCCTTCTAGACAGCAAGAGATAAAATGGAGACCGAACTGAGACTTTTGCTCGACTTAGCTTTGCTGGAAGAAAAAGACTTTAGTCTCTTGTTTTCATCTCATTTCAGAAAAAGACTTAAACTTCTACACTGATAAGGTTTTATTTAAAAATGCTGTCTTTTGTGTGTTTATGTCCAACTTTATAAAAACCTTATTAGTGCTATTTTATTAATTGGTTAGAAATGACAGTAAAGAAATGTGTACTGTTTTTAATGATTTTTTTTTTGTAAAAGGATTTCATTAGCAACATTAATTACTTATTGCTGATTACATTATACCACTTTGTCACTAAACACTAAAAGAAAATGTTAATTAAAAGTTGGATGAATATGTATTTTGAATAGAAATTTGCAGCAGCTTGTTATTCACAGGTGATTTATGCTTTTGAATTGCATTATGGGACCTTGATCTATGCTCTGACAACTTTTGATGTTGAAAATATAATTTAATTTAAGTGGCTTTTACTGACATTTTTAGAGTTTTAAATTATATATTGTCTGGGCTGTTTGTGTAAATTACGGTACATAACTATAACGAGCTTTCAGTATATTTTCTGTACACATTTTATTTTAGAGTGTGACAAAGACCACAGCAAACAAATGTAAGGATCCAAAATTAAGGCCTATAATGCTATTTTCAATGTCTTTCAAATGACTAGAGTAAGCCATTGGTCATGTTCATGAGGTGTTATTTGGAAGTTATTTCTAAGTTGAACTTGTGTAATTCTCATTTTGTCTAATTTATTTAAAGGCATTTGAGGCAAAGTTTATACGTCACTGAAGATAACTTTGTCTGTTGAAGAAAGCACACACTCTGTAGCCTCTTAATAAGTGAAAATTACATATTTGTTGCAAGGAACAAATGTTGTCAAAGTTTTTGTAGAGTTTTTAGCTTTTCCTGGCCAAGATTTTGCCACCACCAACAGAAGAAGAAAAAACATCCAGTCAAAACACTATCAACAGTCAAAGAACGCAGGGTTCCTGAGTTTTGTAGCAATTCGTGAGGTTTGGTGCATGCATTTTCTTGGCCTACTGTCAGGTAGGTATTCAGGCAGATTTTCAAAGCCGGCACTCAGTGCTAAAGGAGTTTTTTTTTTTTTTTTTTAAGGACAGAGGATGACAAGCACTTCCTTTGGCAGAAAAGGACCCAGTTCAAACACAAATCTGAGCAAGATACTAAACAAGCGCTGACAGCCAGACCGCATCCTATGCACCAATTCTCTCTCCCTCATCTCTCTCTCTCTCTCTGCCTCTTCTATTTTTCCTAAATTGTGTTTCCTACCTTACAGTACAAACAAGTACTGTATATCCACCAATGTATGGAATATTATGGAAGTGAATCAACTTTGAATGTCAAATGATGACAACTTATTAATGTTGATATCATTACTGTTTAGGAGATAAAATTCAGATATATGGGAGTTTATTTTTCTACTGTACATACACTTAAAGTGGTGGAGCAATCAGAGAACAGTCAGTTCTCATAAAAGGGGGGTTTAGAGAGACCAGAGCCTTCAACAAACTATTTCAGACACTGTAAGCAAAGAATGTATACTTCAGTGTATACTTTGAGAAAATCAAAGAATTTTTTTTTGACCTAAACATATTGTCGTAGTCCTACAAAACAAAACTAGGAAACTTTAAAATAATGTAAAATGGTTTTAAACTGCAAAGTCTGCAATAAAGATTTTATAATTCAATAAGGAAGAATTTCTTTTTAATTTCACCCAAGACCAGATCATGTGATTTGTGGTATATTCACAATAAATATCCATACTTCTACTTCTATTATCACAAACAGATTTTTTTCCCATCATATTTTATCTTTTTCTTTTTTTCTTTTTTAATAAGTGATGCTTGTAATTATATTATTCATTCATTTTCTTTTCAGCTTAGTCCCTTTATTAATCTGGAGTCACCACAGCGGAATGATCCGCCAACTTATCCAGCATATGTTTTACACAGCGGATGCCTTTCCAGCTGCAACCCATCACTGGGAAACATCCATACACACTCATTCACACACATACACTACGGCCAATTTAGCTTACCCAATTCACCTATACTGCATGTCTTAGACTTGTGGAGGAGACCGGAGCACCCAGAGGAAACCCACGCCATCATGGGGAGAACATGCAATCTCCACACAGAAATGCCAACTGACCCAGCTGAGGCTCGAACCAGCGACGTTCTTGCTATGAGGCGATTGTGCTATATATTATATTATATTATATTATATTATATCATATTATATTATATTCACTCGAGTGTCTGGAGGGGGTCATATAGAACATATATGAACTTGTTTTCTACTGAAAAAAAAAACTTTAAGTACTCTTCACATTAATTAATTACACAAGGTTCCATCATGTTCTTTGATTAAATATAGATTTTCAAAGTTGTGGTATTCTTTTTGAATCACTCTGCATTATATTATCCTGTATTATTTTATAATAGATCATCACATACTCAAATAATTTTTATTCCACAAAACTGAAATGCTAATTCACAATGAGATAACGTAAGCCTAATGAATATGATTGATTTATTTTGTCATCTTTAAATAATTTCTTTGAGTCAAAATTCTACTTACTACATCCGAAACAACCCAATGCACGAAGGTACATTTCAGTAGTTTATTATTTCTAATTTTTCTCGCTGTCTCTCTTTCTCTCCTCATATTCATACGCTGCAGTGGTCTCTCCACTTTTAGTTCTGGCTCTCAGCTCCCTGCGTCTGTTCTGCCGTGCCCTCACTGTTGTCAGAGATAACTCTTAATGCAAGGCTGCTGACAACACAGAGGAGAATTTGAAATATCAATATCCACCCTCTTCAGGGGGAATCTGGAGACTGATAGCTCGCAGCAGTGGCCTCAGCTGAGCCCGTCTGCTGGTAAGCGAGACGCACGGCTCACGGCACAGAGCTCGGAATCTCTAGTCATTTAGCATGCCAGCTTTAGCCCGGGCCGAGTCTTGTCTGCAGCCCAGTCTTTCAGATGCGCTCGGTGACCTTGAGCTGATGCCAGTCAGAGCCGGCAGCACATCGGTGGCATACAAGTAGAGAGAGAGAGAGAGAGAGAGAGAGAATGGGGAGACTACAGTCATTTTTTTTTTTTCCTGGATCCCGCCCACTTCCTTTCCAGACAGGAAGTGGAGAGTGACTTGCATTCTTCTTACTTAGTATTATATGATGACTTTATGCACTCAAATGACTTTTGACTGCTTGTTTAAACTACTTAGCCTATAGAAACAACACAGTTCCTAGGTTTTTCGGGGTGGACAACTTAATAGTTTTATGTTTAATAAACTTAAATTTGTAAAAACGATTAACTTAATTGATTTGTGTTAGGACAACATGAAGGAACTGTGTGGAAACCAGCATTTTTTACAGTGTGGGAAAGTAATGGAAATTATTTGAAATTTAAAAAGCTCAAAACTGCTTTGTGTGTGTGAATGTGAGAGTGTGTGGGTGTTTCCCAGTACTGGGTTGTGGTTGGAAGGGCATTCGCTGCATAAAACATATGCTGGAATAGTTAGTGGTTCATTCCACTGTGGCAACCCCTGACAAATAAGGGACTAAGCCAAACGAAAATGAATGAATGAATGAATATTTGTTTTTTAAATTTTTTTTATTGAGTGTCGATGTAATATCATTTTGTTCTGCATTACATCTACTGCAATGTTCTGAATGACAAAATAAAGAAACTGAAATGCAAATGATTCAAATGTTTGATGATGTTTATAGATATAAATAGAAAGAAAAATCTTTTGACAATTCTCAGCTTTTGTAGATTTCTTTAGGGTATAAGTAAAACGTCATTGTTTATATGATAAAGATTTGATAACATTTCTTCCAAAATTCCACATAAAAAACACTGTCCTTTACAGCAAGTTTAGATTATTTCTTCCAGAAAATGACAGTTAAAATATTAGTATTTTGTTGTCTAAAACAAATACAGACATATCTAAAAACATTTTTGTTCATTTATTAAAGGCAATGACATTTTTATTCTCAATTTAAAATATGTCATAATTTTGATCATTTTTATGTTTTTCAAATTTTATTGCAGATTTAAACATGATGACATAAAATGGTTTAAAAGATAGCTTTCTGAATATGTATTTTAATTACCATATCAGAAATAATTCAGTCATCCCAAATAAGTGTAAAAGTCATGATAATTCATTAAAATGGGTCAAAATTCCTAACCCGTTAACTTGCTTTCTTAGTATTATTATTATTATTATTATTATTATTATTATTATTATTATTATTATTATTATTATTATTATTATTATTATTTTAAATCAATTTCTTTGATTAAATTGAGTTCCTGTAACAATTATTATTATTTTTTTTTATGATAACCCGTGGACAAAAGGTTAACCGGTCAGTTAAGATGCCTGTTAAAGGCTTTAATAATAAATTCATAGGTTGATATCTCTTTTGCTTCTATCTGACTTTGCTGCTTTTGTGGCAACCCAGTTGCAATAAACCATAAACAAGTCCCAATTTTATGAAAAAATACCAGCAAAATTGGATTCAATAACAGTTTCAGATCTGGGAATCAATGAACAATAGTACAGGCTTTAATAATGGAGTGAGTCAGAAACTCAGGCAGAGTAACCCGATGCGATGTTCTAGTTCAACCAACGCTCAGACGCCTCTCAGAACTGCATTCGTTTTTTTTTTTTGTTATCAGCCAGCCTGAGGATGATTCATATGCTTTAAAATGTCACCGCTGCCAATTCCTCCACAACCTCGAGCTTTTATAGGCCTGCTTCATTGTTTGTTTTTTAATATTAGACACTCACGTGATATCAATACTAAACAATAGAGCATGCCAAGAATGATAACTACTGTATATTGATAAAAATATTTGGCATCCACAACAGCAAATTATAATATTCTTATAAATTATTATAAACACATGCTCCAGATTTGTGGTCATCAGCTTTAGATGCTAGAACTTTTTGATCTTGATTAGCTGTCAGTGGTTTTACATTAATGAACCAGTACAAAATGCTGTACAAGTTCCAAAGAAACTATTCTTGACCTCTCTTGCAGTGTGTAATTTGAAAGGTCTGCAAAGTAGACCAAAGTACAAGATAAATGGAGGTTTTGTCTCCCAAATGAAAGAACAGATTTTGAATTGTCTGAAATGAGTCGCCTGCAGTTTGAAGTCTTAAGAATTGTACTGGCTGCAACAAATCTGCAAAATGCCAAGGCTATGGATTTTATTGGTTACATGCGAACATCTACTTTATCCCTAGTTGTAGCTGAGGCCTGTAAAAGCTTGGTTTGTGTTGTTGACTTCTCAAGAATACTGGTGTTTTCCACAATTAACCCCTTAACTGTAGCAGTCTAGCCAGTGGGATGCTAAACTTTACTTCACTATATCACAATTAAATCCTAATCCTAATCATGGCAAACTATATTTTTGGAAAGGTCTAAGATTCCTGAATACATATTCTATGCTGTTTTTGGCTTTTTGCTTTGTAGAAAAAGTAATACACTGTAAAAAATGCTTGATGACTTGAATCAAATCAACTTTTCAAGTAAACTCAACGTACATCATTCAAACTGACTTAAAATATTAAGTTAAACTTTATATAACTCAAAAGAAATAGTTGAAACCTGATTAACTTATTAAAATAAGTTAAAGTAATATTTTTGTCATATAATTTTTTACAGTGATTAAAAAATACTTAGTCAACCTACAACCTGTAGGGCCAATTGCATTTACAATTTTTTTTAAACCCTAATATTTTAGTCTAAAATCATGCAATCGTGACAACTATATATCATCTGAAAACTTAATTTCTAGTTTCCATATTTCAAAACTGATATTTGAAAGATATTAATAAGCAACAGTTATTTATTCATTTGCAACAAGGCTACTTAACAGAGCTGTAAAACATCATACTTTGCAATCCAGGTGTAAAATAAACTGTTAGAAACCTCAAAAGATGACTTCCATTCTATATTTTTAGAAAAAAAAAACGATCTGAAAATATCAATATTTTCTGTGATATATGTGAAATATTCAATATTATGAAAAAGCTAAAGATTATTAAGTTTGTGATATAGCACCAACTATAAAAAACATGCAGATTAGAGACTAAATTCAAATACCACCAAACTGAGCACAATACTTTAGAATTCGATTATTTCGATAAATATTGTAAAGAATATGACAAAAAGTGGTTTATATTGCTAAAACCATAAATAGAAGAAGGTGGCACCCTTATAACATTTATTTTTTATTTATTTAATTATTTAAGCAGGAATGTCCCATTGAGATACAATATCTCTTCTACCAGGGAGTTCTGGTCAAGACAGGCAGCAAAGGACAGAGTTACAAAAGGAATTAAATAAATACATGTCGCACATAGACACACAAAAATAGTATAAACCATAATCAATTGTTAAAACATGTGCACTGTTCTAAATGGACAGTCTTTAAAATATTTTTTAACTATAGCGATAGATGGTACAGATTTCATAAGTAGTATATCTTGAAGCTCATTCCATACATATGGAGCATACATTAGAGAATGCAGACCGATCTAGCTTTGTGTAAAAAAAAATGACATCCTAAGTAAGAGTATATCTGCTGATCTGGCATGGTAAGTATTTGAACAGTGCTCCAACAAATTAGATATTCGGTAATTTATGAACTAAAGCTTTAAAAATAAAAACTAAGATATATTGTTTTCTCCTTAACTGCAATGAGGTCCATTCTGTCATTTTATATAAATTACAGTGATGTGTGCATGCACTTGAACCAGTGACAAATCTTAAGGCACTATGATAAATAATTTCCAAACATTCAGAGGTATGTGCATATAAAATACATCTCCGTAATCCAATACTGATAGAAGTGTACTCTCAACTAAACGTTTTCGAGCTAGAAAAGAGAAACATTTTTTAAAATGAAAATAAAAACCTAATGTTGGTCTGAGTTTTTTTTTTAAAGGCTATCAATATGACAACTATAAGTCAACTTATCAAGCCAGACACCTAAATATTTATAAGATGCAACTTTTTCAATTTGTGTGCCATTTAAAGTTTTAATTCTAAAATCGTGTATTGATAATCTGGATCGTGTAAAGATCATGTATTTAGTTTTTTTGCATTCAATACTAATTTTAAGCAACCAAGAGACATTTTAAATGAACTAAAAGCATTTTGTAAAAAGTCTGTTGCCACTTCTATAGATGAAGCCATAGGGTAAATAATTGTCTCGTCTGCATAAAAGTGGACATTAGCAGACTCAACAGCTTTACCAAGTTCTGTCACGTGTGGGGATCAAATCGAGAAACAACAGAGACAAGGATCCAAGTGCAGGTAAAATAAGATTATATTTAAGGCAAACAGGCACAAACAGAAGTGGCTGGTACAAAAAGGGCAATCCAAAAAACGTGGGTAAAAAACTGACATAAGGACAAAATAGGCAGCAAACAGAATCAAACAATAAACAAGGCTAAGGTCAAAACTTACATGCAAACTTACATCAAAGACTCCATGCTAAACTGGTGTATCAATAGTCTGAATGATCAGTAATCACAAGTCTCAGCTGTGTGTGTCTCGTCAGCCGTGATCAGCAACTGGTGTGTGTGTGTGTGTGTGTGTGTGTGTGTGTGTGTGTGTGTGT
>CAIGQW010012753.1:860179-873553 GCA_903798125.1 Danio choprae | reverse complement strand
CTCTCTCTCTCTCTCTCTCTCACTGTCACTGTCTTCAACCTAAAGAAGTATTGCATATTAATAACAGTGAGGTCTTTTCATTTGTTCAAAAATAGCGATTAATGTAAAGCAAAATAATTCAGATGTTGACCTTTCTGAATATGTTGTCCTTTTTAAACAAACGCTACTGACAACCAGTATACCTCGTATCTACTCTAAAGCTGAGGTGTCAATTTTAAGTGTACTTTTGCTTGATTTTTAAGTCAAGTACTTTTCCCTGAGAGGCAGAACTGCACTTATACTACTACAACTACTGCATCACAATTTATTACCTTCCATTGCCTTCACTTCATAAAACACCACACAATCCCGCAGTAAAAACTGCACACTGGCACAATACTATGAGACCGCTTAATCAATTGGTTAAATAGAGTCTGTGACTGTCCTGTCATGCTTCAGGATAAACACAATGTCATAATCACTAAATGACAAGCCGGTCACAATAAACACTGTAATTTTGGATTTGATGGTTGCAGGGTTGCATAATTATAAAAGTTATAACTTTTCATTTTGGTTCTAAAAGCTTTTTTTTTTTCTTCAGATGATGTGTTGCATCTAAAAGTGGCCGATGCATAAAATACATTTTGTAGATCTGACTGCTTTTTTTGTAGCTAAAGATGGACATGTAAATCAAGAGACCACTTGAACATCTATAACTTATAGTTATGTGTTTGGGTAAAAATATTTGTTCTTTTATTCTGTAAACTACTGATGATATTTCTTCCACACAATGTCCTTTAGAGGATATTTTGCATAATATAAATATCAAAGAAATACCACACATGCTGATATTAATTATTCAGAAGGGTTAAAAAAATCATGGAATGGTGGATTAAATGTCATTTTTAATCCCCTAAAAATATTTTGACAAGTTTATAATCAATATTATAAGTCAATATTTTGTAATATTATTATAACCCTTTATAATAATAATAATAATAATAATAATAATAATAATAATAATAATAATGAATGAATTTAAATAAATCTAAATAAATATATAAACATACAAAATAAATAAATGTAAGCAAATAAAGTGAAATAAATCAATAAAATGTAATAAATATAATAAATAAAATATAATTAATATAATTATAAATAATAAATAATTATATCAGACTTTTTAATGAAAATATCAAATACTTACATTTTACTCAAACCCGTACCTAATAAATCTTGTCAATCTACTATTGGACTCTTAATTTATAACATTTTATGAAGTGGACTTATTTTTTTCCATAGGTATATATTATAGATCTAAATTAAATCCTGGAGCCGACACTTTAATTTTAGTTCCATTCAGCAACTATAATCAATCTTGACCTTTTATTTTTATCTTTGATTAATTGTGCAGCCCTATTATGTCTCGGTTCTCTAGCTAGACTTTCAAAGCTCTTTGCTGTTCTTACCCGATTATCCTCTTGCTGTTTTTTTCTACAGTACATTTTAATTCTGCTGTATTGATTGTCTGTTTAATTGGAGGCTTTGGTCACTTCATTGGTAATTAGTCAGAGACTGTTTATTGAAGGAAGCGTTTATCGATCAGAAGCGTTCATTGATGTAAATCATGGCCACGAGCGAAGCTTTAAATGGCCTGTTTAAATGGAGCGTTGGCCGAATTCTGCGAGGCAGGCCTGTGGTTGTGGATGTGATTTGTGTTTTTGTCTGTGTTTGGCCAGGGAAACGGGCAGAAATGAGTTTAGGGCAGTGTTATCAGTTGGAGTCCACATCCGTCAGCACCTGCCAACATCCAACTCAGCCAAACCCCTCCATGACCCCACAATACCACATCCATGACCCTGTTCACTTCGGAAATCTCTCTCCTGGAACTCTCAGTGCCTTGCTTTGAAAATGCTCTGATTCATAAAGCAGTGAACTGTCTTTCTCTCCTGTTTTGTTTGTGTTTGGGGCAGTATTGTTTTATGATGCTTGCAGTATCCAAACTCAGCCCTGGAGGGCCGGTGTCCTGCATAGTTTAGCTCCAACTTGCTTCAACACACCTGCCAGGAAGTTTCTAGTATATCTAGTAAGAGCTTTATTAGCTGGTTCAGGTGTGTTTGATTAGGGTTGGAGCTAAACTCTCCAGGACACCGGCCCTCCAGGACCGAGTTTGGACACCCTTGCTTTACAGTCTATAATGGATGTTTTGAATGAGTTTTTCACTTTTCCAGCATTATTAAGTATTACTATTCATTTTTGAATGATACATTTTGGCTTTAAATTATATTAATTTCTGTTTTTAACAAGTTTGAAGCTTTTTTGTAGTACTTTAAAGTTTTTGTTGACATAGTGACATTGGAAAAATATATGTTTAAGTATTTATTTTAGTTTCGATAACATCTCGATAATTTAATCATGTAAATAATTCTGTAATACTTTATGACTATGACATTTGATGTAATGTGTTACTACTTCTACTATTAATTCTAAAATAAAGTCTTTAAATATTAATTAGCATAAATATGTATTTGAATAGGCCTCACGGTGGTGCAGTGGGTAGCACGATTGCCTCACAGCAAGAAGGTCGCTGGTTCAAGCCTCGGCTGGGTCAGTTGACATTTCTGTGTGGAGTTTGCATGTTCTTCCCGTGTTGGCGTGGGTTTCCTCCGGGTGCTCCTGTTTCCCCCACAAGTCTAAAGGCATGCGCTATAGGTGAATTGGGTAAGCTAAAATTGTCCGTAGTGTATGTGTGTGAATGGGTGTGTGTGGATGTTTCCCAGTGATGGCTTGCAGCTGGAAGGGCATCTGCTGCGTAAAACATATGCTGGATAAGTTAGCGGTTCATTCCGCTGTGGCGACCCCAGATTAATAAAGGGACCAAGGCGAAAAGAAAATGAATGTATTTAAATAAAGTAATAAAAAGTAATCTATTCAAACGGACTGTTTTATTTTTTTCATCATTGGAAGATGCAGAACTGTAATATATATATTGTTGTTGTTATTGTTTTAAATATAAAGTTTAGTGAGTTTTTTTTAATTATGTGTATGAAATTATGGAATTATTTATTAATAAATTAATAATAATGATAATATGGCGTCATGGTGGTGCAGTGGGTAGTACGATCACCTTACAGCAAGAAGGTCGCTGCTTCGAGCCTCGGCTGGGTCAGTTGGCATTTCTGTGTGGAGTTTGCATGTTCTCCCTTTGTTGGCGTGGGTTTCCTCCGGGTGCTCCGGTTTCCCCCACAAGTCCAAAGACATGCGGTATAGGTGAATTGGGTAAGCTAAATTGTCCGTAGTGTATGTGTGTGAATGGGAGTGTATAGATGTTTCCCAGTGATGGGTTGCAGCTGGAAGGGCATCCGCTGCGAAAAACATATGCTGGATAAGTTGGCGGTTCATTCCGCTGTGGCGACCCCAGATTAATAAAGGGACTAAGCCGAAATGAAAGTGAATGAATTATTATTATTATTATTATTATTATTATTATTATTATTATTATTATTATTATTTTAATGAATACAATATTATTAATACATAATTACTAAATAAATTAAATATTTTGTTTAATAAATTATAGAAATTAGACTAACAGAAATAAAATATAATAATAATAATAATAATTTTTATAATTTTTAATTTGGTTTATTTTTATTCTCTATTGCTGTTTTTGCCTTCTATTATTTATTTATCTTTTGCTCTTCCATCTCTCCATTTCCATCAATTTATTTCTATTTCACTTTCAGCATCTGTTTATCACTCAGTTCATCTCTCATCTCTCTCACCAGTTCATTAGATAATGCTCTCTGCTTTATCAATCCCTATCTATTTATCTATATCTTTATCTTTATAAGTCCATCTTATTACTTTGTCCACCATCTTGGCTTCAGCTCTCAAATAACTCTTCACAAAGAATTATACTTTTTTCCCTTCTCCATGTAGAGACTACGTGGCTTAATCTAAACCGAAGCAGCATAACGAAGTACCCAGAGTTTACAACAGACGCTCTTCTTAAGATCTCTCTAAACGCTGCCTCATCTAACCAGCTTCTTGAACGGCACATTCATCTCTCTCTCTCTCTTAGTCACCGTTTTACGTCTTTCCTCTTGATGTAAAGACAGAAGAAGAAAAAGAGGAAAAGCTGTAGATAAAAAGCCGAGCGCAATTGGGTTGTGTTGCTGCTGCTCTTTGTTCCTCGGTGTGCAGTTTTGCAGTGGAGCGATTCATCATGATTATCTTGTCGTAGGCAGGTAATGTCACAGGCTGGACCGGGGCTATTTATGGAGGCTCTGCCGCAGCCGGTGCCCTGTGTTTGGCAGCAGACCGGGCACACTGACAGCTTTTAGGACAGAGGGATCGAGGGATGGATCAAAAAGAGCTGGGGACGGGTGGATGGATGCGGAAGAGATGCTTGGGATCTGCGGGTGATGGTTACAGTTAAATAGCCACATGATGCAAACAATGTCCCTGAAAACGAGGCCTGCTGGTGGAACAAGCGGCCCGGTGGAAAGGCCGTCCCGCTGGGGAAACAGAGAGCGCTGGAAGACAACTCATTCAATCACTGCTATCAGAACAGCTCTGGGGTTTTGCACAGGGTACGGGGTTTGGTTATGATGGATTACGGGTGTTGAATTATAGGGTGATTGTGGTTTTGGAGAAAGGAAAAAAAAAAAAAAGTTGCCTTCAGTGTTTTTGTTTAGTTTTTGGATGTAGTTGGTTTTGTAGATGGACGGATGATAGATAGATGAATAGAAATAGAAGCAGAGTAGATGAAAAAAAGAAACATATTTTTTATCTTTGTTTCAATGGTCTATTTCCATGTCTCTTTATGTATGTATGTATGTATGTATGTATGTATGTATGTATGTAAATAAATAAATACATTTTATGTATTTATTTATTTTATATATATATATATATATATATATTTCAATTAGCCATTTCTGTTTATCAGTTTTGTTCAGTTTTCTATTAATTTCTTTTTGTGATATAGCATGTCTATTTCACTTTCTATCTCTTCTTATTGTTTTCCATTTTACAATTTCTATCTATTTTTATTTGTCAGCTTCCATGAATGTGTTTCAGTCTGTTATGTGTTTCTATATCAATAATATTTCCATAATCCATCAACTTGTTTCTATGAGTCTGTTTAATATTTTTTTTCTGTAGTATTTCTGTTTTGCATTCTATCTCTATTTCTATTGTTGTTTTGTTTTTGCCTTCTATTTTTATTTGGCCCTTTAGTCCACTTTTCTATTTCAATTCATTTAGTTCTGTTTATCTATTTTTGTTTTTCTGTTTCTTTATCTTTGTTTTTCAGTCTATTTCTATTTATATACATTTTTCTTTCCCCCACAATATTTCTGTTCTATTTCTATTCATCTCCATTTCTGTTTGTTTGCTTGTCTATTTCAAGTTGCTGTTGATTTTTGCTTTGCCTTCAAAATCTCTGCTGTTTCAGCATTTTATACATATCAAGCTTCATTATCATCAAACAATTATGCAAGATTTGCTAACACCAACATGCTTTGTATAGATATACCAGATGTGTACCATACATGCCTTGTATTATCATAATTTGATTCATCGGCTGTCATAATTAAATTCATATTTAAATTGGAATGTTTAATTGTGCATTCTCGCCTCACTTCAAGTTAAATACAGCGCACTATATCTAAAGATGAAAATGCATTTTAATTCTGTATGCGCATGTTATTATAACTTATTAATGAAATCTAATAAATGCATCATTACTGTATTTAACTCTTGATGATGTAGATTTGTTGCGGATTGAAAAGCAGGTTTGTGGGACTGTTTTCTGCAAACGTCCATTTTCACATGTCTTCAGTGTGCGTGTGTGCGTGTTTTCCATTACTCAATGTAAGGTGAGCAGAAGAAAGTGGAATGTCTTTGAAAGTTTGATGAAGGTCTGGGTGCCCAAGTGTGGATACCCTGGATAAAACCTGCTCGGCATGCTGAATATTGCATACGAAATTCTTTTAAAAGCACAAATCCAGCCAGTCATTAACCGGAGCTGGAAAACAGGGGCCAAGGATGATGCTTGAGGCCTTTAGTGCGCATGTATATGTGAGCGTCTGCATAAAAGAAAGAGACAGCAAGACTGAGATTGTGTTTCGTAAGAGTGCAGTGTGAGCGTGCATTTAATATACTTTCCGTGTCATCTTTCTCTCCGTATTTTCCATGTTCGTCTGGGTTCATCATCCTTTGTGATTTTTAGATGATGCCCTTTTAAATTTGTACATGTCTGTCTCTCCAACGGCTGACCGAGGGGAAAAAAGGTTGTCTTATGAATATGGATCATGTTCGGCTCTTTTTTTTTTTTTTCTGCTCCGATAGTATAACATATGACCACTTGAAAAGCCTCCGCCTGCTATAAATCTAGCCTAGGCTTTGGCCCTGACGGGAACGGGAAATTAATTAATATTAATGACAGAATGACAGTTACTTCCAGTCAGCGAGAAACCGGATCCATTCCTTAGTGGCTCCTGAACTTAAATTGGCAGTGTTCATTTGTCTCTTATAATAGACCACTGTCGAAGGCTCCATTAGTGATTCAAAACAAACATCAAAATCCACTCAAGAATGGGTTTCTGAGCAAAAAAAAAAAATGGGGTGGCCAGCCCAATCACTGAACTGAACCCTATTGAAAATGAGTTGGTAAAATGAAGGGGAAAGGGTGTCAACATCCTGTACACCAGATAACCTGAGAGATCTGGAGTGATTTTCTATGGAAAAAAAAATTGTGATATTTGATATATATCAGAAATGAGATAATTAAATATATATAAGAAAAAAAATCAGAATGTCAAAATGTCATATGACATGATACACCAAAATAAGGACTTGTAAGGCCCAGTGAAATTAAAATATTTTTTATTTATTTATTTATTTATTTTTTTCGATTTGTAGTTTAAGGTTATCCATAAGCTAGTGTGTTCCAAAACAGTGACAAAATCTGCAGTTTGTCATTTTTGCCTAAATGGATCAACCCTTTTTTTGACATCATCTCATACTTCAGTTTCTCATCAAATCTTCTGACCAATCAAATGCTTTATAATATCTATATCCCGCCCCCTTTAATACGCTTCTCATTTGCTTTTCATTTGATGTGCTTAAGCTTAACCTCTCACTGGCAGAGCTGTGATAAAAACAAAATGCTGTTTAAAAAAAGGGAGAGGGGCTACTATATGTCCCACCCTGTTTCATGTTTCAGTTTAAGAGATTTACGTCAAACTTCGAATAAAAAAATGCACATTTCACTTCACATGAGCTTTGAAGGGATAGTTATCAAATGTGTCATCATTTATTCACCTGTCACAAACCTGTTCGAGTTCTTTTCATCTGTTATTTTGAAAAATCTTGGAAACTGGTACAATACTTCACTGCATAGTCTTGTTTTTTCCTACGGGTGTCAATAGTTTCTAAGATCCTTCAAAATATCTTCTTTTGCGTTCAACAGAAAAAGGGAACTCATGAAGGTTTGGAAGCACTTGAGGGTGACTAAATAGTACATTTTCATTTCTGGATGAAGCATCCCTTTTAATATCATAATTATGACAAAACGTTTATTAAGAAATTATGACATACTTAATTTAAAAGCCATTTTTGACATTTTAAGCTGAGATAAAAGGCAAATTATTACATAAAAAGTTGAAATGATCAGAAGTTGATAAAAATTTACCTACTGCTGAAGTCAAAATTTCGATTTTCTATGGAAAAGAGGACTTGCCATGTAATAATTTCCATTCATCTGATAATGTTTATTTTTTTAATTAATAGTTATAAGGCTTAAAAAAATACCATTCAGCTCTAAACCATAATTTAGACTCTCATAATTACAATTATGACTTATTAATTATTATTTTCCTTATACGGTGGAAATAGTTTCATAGTTATTTGGTCAAAATGATGTCAAAAAAATAAAAGGGTGCCAATAATTTTTATTACTGGAAAACATTTTTTCCCTCCCTCCCTCCTTCCCTCCCTTTTTTGTTCAAAAATTCTACTACAAGGTAAGGTTAGATTTATTAATATTTTTTTCCTGACCTTATTCTAACCATTCCTCTGAGGCTTCTGAACCGAACCCAATGCGGCACAGACCACTGTTCATTTGTCTCTGCCCGGGACTCTCTTCTCCGTCAGGGGAAAGTACTTAACAAACAGCGTCGGACATCATTATGGTGTGGTCCATGTTTCACCCCCCCTACCAAATCGCACTTGGATCCAATCTGTTTTGGCAGCTCTCTACAAGGGGACTGGAGTTGATCTGTGAATGTGTTTATCTCCGCTTGACCCTGCCTCTGCAGAAGATATTTGTCCTGCGCCGCTCGCACCTTCCCTTGACCTTGGCTGCAGCTACCATTAATTACGTGGTCGGTGAACGCAATCACTGTTCGTATCAGCACTTAGACAAAGCATAAACAGAGGCGTTCGCTTCGTTCTCATCACTGGGTCAAATGCCCATTTAAAACATCTGAAGCAGCTCATTACCTACAAAATGCCGTGCTTTGGGTGGGCATAGATAGTCTCCACTTAGCCCATTATGAATTGTTTTCAAATTAACTAACCGTTTATTATTGTGCTTAGCAGCCTGTGAAGATGGGCTGCATCATACTGAACTGTTTCTGGTGGTTTTCTTCTGGCAATAATTTAGCTTTTTGTTATTTGCAGCTAGCAGATGTTTTGTATTCAAAATAGGCTCTCAGTGTGGGATGATGCTGTTTGTAGATGTTTTTGTGCATGCACTAATGGGTGTACAAAAATACAAGAAATGTTATTTTATAGTGTATGCATTATAATGTGTATAAATAAATGTATATTTATTATTAAAATGTGTATTTTACAATATTTATAGATAATTTCGTTCAAGGGCCAATTTTGTTTTATCAAAATATATTTAATATTTTTAAATATTATTGAATATATTTTTCATATTTACCTTTCATTTTATAGTATGTGCATGTTATTGATTATATAAATGTATTTTATGACTTAAATATTTGATTTGATGATTTGTTTTGTTCAAGTACTATTGTGTATCCTGTATACAATCATTATTATTATTTTTTATTATAATTGTTTTCTTCTTTTTCTTACATTTGACTATTTTATTTTTATTTTATATGTGTATATACAGTGCTCAGCATATATGTGTACACCCCATTTTGAAAAATAATATTTTTATTAATTTCTCAGTGAATATGGGTAATATATATATTGGTGCTTTGAACAAAACAGGTTTATTAAACAGATATATTTAATAAAATAACATTTTAGACACAGAACATCTTTAGAAATGGAAAAATAATACATTTAAATGCATGCAAAATATTGCAAAAACTAAATTGTATATATTTTTAGTTTCTCTTGATTTTTTGCTATTTAAAAAAAATGTGTTTAATATTTTTATGTGTTTAATATTCTATATAACATATAAATTTGTCCTACTAATTTTTGAACCATTATTATAAGCTATTTTGTTACATTAGCTCCAGATTTGGCTTTAGTACTGACTAAACTAATGTATATGCACAAATATAATATTGCATCCTAACGAATCCTAAAGAAAATATTCATTATTATTATTTATTTTTGTATTTTTTTTATTTACAGTACATCAATCTGTTTGTTTGTCATAATGTATTGCAATGGTGCAAATGTTCATAGTTTATGCTTGCATTTTACTTTTTACTTAATATAATTTTATTCTTTTTACAGTTTTAGTTGAATTTTTTTTTAATCAAAATATGGCAGTAGTAACAATATGATATAAACCAAATGGATAAAAAAGTGATATCATACCTTATATGTCATTGTTGTTCCATCATACAGTACCCTTATGACGGACAGTGCTATTGAAACACACTGGGTTAAGTGTCCTGCTCCAGGGCAGTGTGGTGCTGGATTCATGGATCAGTCTGTCTGACCTTTGAACCTACAGCCTTTAGATTACCAGCTCAGAGGTTTCACACCACCCACATATCACTGCTGGTCAAGGGTTAAATTCAGTCGCAGTGATCCACCATGGGACTGTGACATGTTTTACTTTAAAAGTAATACATTCTGTGTTAGTGTGTTGCAGTTGACACATTCAGTGTTTGTTTAGAGGAGTTTCTCAATCAAATAACTATTTTAAATGTCATTGCATATTAGCATTTCTATGCTTTTTAGTGTGACTATAATAGAAACTTCATATTTTACCTTGAGTGTCAGTGATCACTATTAATTCTATGAAGCTGAAATGTAAAACGTATTGCTTATCCTACGCAGCAATTCACACACAATGCATTTTTGCACTGAAAAAGGAGGCTCGAGGCAGTGGAATGTGAAAAAACTAAAACATGAGGCATGTTATAAGGCATTAGTTGAACTTTAATTTTGCATTTTTAGAATAGAGTTTCATGCACAAAACAAAAAGGTCTAAACATCTGTCAAAAGCTTACTTACCCCCCACAACCCACACACAAAAAATAAAAATAAAAGTATATGCAGGCTGAAATGTTTGTCGCAAAATTGTTTACTATGAAAACTTGCTGTACTACTGTTATACTATTTTAAAATATGAATTGCCTCTTAGTTGACCTCAGAAAGGTCTACATCTTTCGCTTTTGCTGAGAAATATTTTAAGTTTTAGATAATTTCTAAGCATATAGGAATTATTTGTTTTTGTCATTTGTTTTGTGTTTACCCCATGTTGAGCACTCAATTTGTGCTGTACTGGAATATAATGTAACAATATAATGTTAATTAAATCACTGTATTTCAATAATAAAAACATCAAATTTACTCAATTTTATTTGTGTATTAGTATGTTTGTTTGTGAATTTGCACAAAAGACCTGAACCATTTTGGTGTCTGCGGTTAATCAAATTTACAAAATGACATTTTAATTTCATATGTAGAAATTGTGTTAAATGCAGGTGAAGTTTTTATTCTAATATGTCAAAAGACATTGGTAACAATATGTCAAACTATGGGTCAAGCAAGTGTAACAGATATAATGTTATGTAAAATTGAGGGACTTTCTTTAATCCTGAGCAGTTATTAAAATATGCTTAAGAAAAAGTGATCATATAACATTTTAAATTATTTCTCAAAGAAACAAATGAATAAAATCCATACTCATTTGATGGATTTGGGCAAAATAAATTGTAAATTAGTACTTGACAGTAAAATGACAATAAATTATACTTTGCGGCTGCACTGTGATCCTTATATAGCCTCTTAATAACCATCAAATGATTTGTGTTCTAAATTTTACTGACACAATTTTTTGATATGTAAACTGTTTTAACACTGATTGACATTTGAGTGGGTTTCTATGTAAGATAGCCATAATAAACTAAAATAAAATAGGAGGCAAAATAGGAATTACACTTTCATTATTATGAAAAAAAATGAACCGATTGCATCTTTAAAACAAATAGTTAAAGTGCATTGGAGTTAATATAACATCTTATTTCATCATCCGGATTTAATATTTAATCAGCTCTGGAATCCCAATTTGATCTTTGCTTTTGGGTACACGGGTTTAACATTATCATAAAATGCTTTTTCTAGTGCAACACAAAAGGCTTTAACAAGTGTTCTGCACATCCGTGACTTTGTTACTTTTGTTATTCATGATGGTTTGAGTGAGTGAAAGAGTCTGCAGTGTTGAGTGGCAGTTTAACGCCGTTAGATCGGCATGATGGGGGAAAAGAAACACAGCCAACGAATAATTTGTCCCTTTGAAGCGTCATGGAACCAACAATGTCAGAATGTCATTCTTATTCCTTATTTCTTTTCCTGGTATAATTGCGAACGCATTGACGCGCGCGTAAATGATATTTTTTATGTGACACTAGAAGAGTTGCTTTATCGTAATGCACGATTCCTCAAACGCTCACCTTTTATCCTTCAAGCTTCAAAAGTGCGCTTGATCAAAATCTACAGTTAACTGAAGCATCAAATAGAAATATAAACAGTGGCCTGTCATTCAATTTCCATTGGAAATGCAGCGTGAGGGGGGAAAAATACGCAGGCTGGTGCTTAATGTTCTGCTTATGGGAAGCAAAGTAAATTGCTAGGATGTTTTTCATCACGGGTTTTATCTCTTTTTCCCTCTCCGTCCTTTACCTCCAGGCTTCAAAAATGGATGCACAAACCACAAACTAACATTGGAACTCTTAAAAACAAGCCATAAAGTGCTAATGGCGCATGGTGTACTTGAGCAGCATTTCTGCCCATTGTTTTTGTTTGTTTTTCCACAACAATATGAAATGGAAAACTGTAGATATAATAACCATTACAGAGATGATCATTTCCTCTCACATCGCATGTTTTCTCCATGCATCCGTTGGATCATTTCACAGAAATTTAGTAATAGTCAATTTGCTGTGAGGTTTTGAGCGCTAAAAGCCTATGTGGATTGGATGGTGATTATTGTGATAGCCATCATTTTCCCAACAATGTTCTATCGGTGCATTTGTGTGACAGAGCCATTAATAGCAACCTGTTTACTTTAAACTGAGGTGAAGGCAGGAGACAGCTTTCAGATAAATAGCTTGTTATCGCTCTCTCACTCTCACTGTCTCGCTCTTTTCGTTTTTTTCCCCCCTCCTCCTGTTCCTTGTGCATCTGTATGGATATGGAGTCTTGAGGAGAGATTGGTAATACTGTAGACACTTAGCAGGAGGCAGGTGGCTGTTAATTTAAGAGTGAGGGCCATTTGCTAATGTCGAACCTCCCTCTGTGCTTATAGTCTCATCGCAGGGTTCGAGCTCTTAGGTGGGCTGATGCTGAGAGCAATCTAGAGACGAGAAATTGTGCAATCAGTACATCAATATAACCGCGTCTTTCCCTCTTCTGTGACAGCAGTAGATGGGCCCAAAATGAGTCGTACAATAGGGAAAGGTGAAGGATTGACTATCAAAAAAGCAACAAGCTACTAGGAGCTGCAATCTGAGTCGATTGGATCCTCCGCTAGTTTTGCTAGTATGTATCCGATATGTTTGTCCATGTGTGTTTGTATACATATTTTGTATAATGTAGGCTATTTTTTTTCCAAGCAGATTAATTGTGTTGTATAATGTATTGGGTGTCCAAGATGCAAATGGGTAGACCCTGCATTTGCATATTGTATGTTTTCTTTGCATATACAATAATTATTTTGTTCATTTTTAATTGGATGTGGACACAGAAATGGGACAAATCTCGAATTTGACCCATGTGACTATATACATTTTATCATGGCTCTCTGGAACAGTATGTTATTCTTCGATAACAACCGCTGAAACAAATAACACAGGGTACTTCGAATCATCTTGAACGTTAGTAAATACATTCTCACACACACACACACACACACACACACACACACACACACACACACAC
>CAIGQW010012753.1:800902-835344 GCA_903798125.1 Danio choprae | reverse complement strand
CTATCTATCTATCTATCTATCTATCTATCTATCTATCTATCTATCATCAAAAAGGGGTAAATGCAGTATAAAATGTAAACATTCAAAACTTTTATTGAGAAGTCATTGAGTATAAAGTGTTTTTTTTGTTGAAAATGATGAAATGAAAATGAACAGATGTTTATTTTATTTTATTTTATTTTTTACAACCATTCCAGCAGCATTTTCTAATCAAAGAATCCTAGAAAACAATACAACTTTGTTTGTCATTAAATACCATTGTGTCCGTAAGTAAAATTATGATTAGCATCTTTTGTTGTTGTTGTTGTTGTTAGAAGATTGTAGTACTAACACAGCTGTAGATTTACCATAGCTTATATCTTTAACGTATATAAATTGCATCGCATCAACCTACAATACAGCAGCTTCCCTAACACTGATAGAAACCCACACAAAATGGAAGGAGATGCGCTTTAGATGCTTTATTTATGAAGAACACATGCATTTAAAGGTGCTCTTGATTCTCATTCAGTATTCTCCTTGAGATGTCATGATTTCCGCTTATCTTCAGCAAAATCTCATTGCTCCCCGACTCGCCATTGCTATGCATGAGTCCCCTTTTCACTGGGGCCCTTTAGGCTGCTTTACCTGCAGATAAATGTTGTTCCCCTATCAGCGAATGGCATTGTCAAGACCTCTGGCGCTGTTGTTAAATTAATGGAAAAGGCGGCCCTGGCGTCCTGTATGTTAAGTCTGTCATGTCTCGAAGCAAATATTTATCTGTGACCTCATCGTTTGTTCAATATTGTCTTGACATTATGGCGCAGGGGTTGCTTGACAGCTCTGGATACGCTTTGGCCATAGTGTTGCACTGATAAGGTAATGTTTAATGCAGAATAGAGAGCCTCCGAGAGATCAGACCTGTCAAGTGTCTTTATCTCTTTTTGTAAGCGTTTTTCGTGTCCACCGTGTAAGGAATTCCAAAGCGTCATATTAAAATAAAGCACATGCAGGTGTAGTTGATATGGTCCATGACAACCAACATATACGGGGTGTTGAATAAATATGACCAAGCTCCAAAGGGGAATTATTTATTGGATGACGGTGTTCAGCTAGAAGATATACTGTATTTATTGCTGTGCTTTGTGATACTACTGCACATTGTGTGAGCATACCAGTTGTCAGCTGATGTTTTGCTAGTATTTGTTTATTCTTTTTGTTAAAACCATGCCCCTGTTGTGTGTGTGTGTGTGTGTGTGTGTGTGTGTGTGTGTGTGTGTGTGTCCTCCTCAAGAGTCTCCTGTGTGTAGCACTAGTGTCCTCCACATCTCCTCCTCCTCCTTCTGTGTGTGTGTGTGTGTGAGTGTGTGTGTGTGTGTGTGTGTGTGTGTGTGTGTGTGTGTGTGTGTGTGTGTGTGTGTGTGTGTGTGTGTGTGTGTGTGTGTGTGTGTGTGTGTGTGTGTGTGTGTGTTTTAAGATTTCTAAATGTTTGTTGGAGATCCTTCTTTTGCTAAAATGCTTACAGGAATAGTTACCCTAAAAAACGAAAACCTGTCATTGTTTATTCAACCTTTACTTGGTCAACTTGTTTCGACCAAGTTTCTTTCTTCTGCTAAACATGAAGGAAGATATACTAAACAATGTTGAGAAAAAACAGCCATTATTTTTTTAATTCTTAGTTCTTAATTATTCTTAACCATGGCCCTCTTATCATTAGTTTGCTATGAAGGAATGATGCGCAACAAGAAAGCCTTTCTGTGTGGAGTTTGCATGTTCTCCCCGTGTTGGCGTGGGTTTCCTCCGGGTGCTCTGATTTCCCCCACAAGACATGCGGTATAGGTGAATTGGGTAAGCTAAATTGTCCATAGTGTATGAGTGTGAATGGGTGTGTATGGATGTTTCCCAGAGATAGGTTGCAGCTGGAAGGGCATCCGCTGCGTAAAACATATGCTGGATAGGTTGGCGGTTCATTCCGCTGTGGCGACCCCAGATTAATAAAGGGACTAAGCTGAAATGAAAATGAATGAATGAATGAATACATCAACATACTGAAATAAAATCTCAGCAACTTCATTTCACATGGACATTTAAATTTAAATTACACTTAATCCTCAACCAACGGTTGAATTTGTCGGTAACACTTTACATTAACAGTACATGAATAATGATTTATAAATATGTCAACTAAATATTACTTTAATATGAATTAATGATCACAAGAGTTCATATGTAAATAATGGCTACCTTAATTACTTGTCAGTGCATGTTGTTAATTAATGTATTATTTAACATTTAAGTAACCAACATGAACTCATGAGCTGGTAATGTATAGTTATGTCGTGACTTTACTTGGAGGGGCACATCACGATTAACTACTCATTTACCCGTGTTTAAACTGTTCATGTTGATGTTGACAACACTTTTCTATTGTTATTCAGGGTAATCGCACTAGACGGACGTGCATAAGGAGTTCATGAGTAGTTAAGAATGGGTCAATGATGATGTACCCCTCCAAGTATAGTCATGATATAATTATACATTAACATGTCATGAGTTCCTGATGGTTAAATTAAGCCTAAACTAATGCCGTAAGTAATACATTAATTAACAAACAAGCATGTACTAACAAGTAATTAAGGTAGCCGTTAATCACACATGAACTCATAATGTAGCTAGTTCATGATTATTATCATCATTAATTCATAATAAAGTAATGTTTAGTTTACATATCATGATTCATGTACTGTTTTTGTAAAGTGTTACCAATTTGTCCTTATTTGACCCAACGTTGGGTTGCGACAACCCAGCAATTATTTTTTCAGAAAGTATCTAGTCTCTTCTTACAAATCACAGAACCAAACAAAAGAGTTAAAATTCCAATTAAAGCTGAATAATGCTGGTAAATGATTAGACTGTCAAACTAAGCATACATTTCTATAGTGGGCAGTGTATTAATGCTTAAACACTATCCATACAGTTTATAGCAGGGAATAGAAATGTGTTTAATAGAAATGAATTGATATGCAGAGTAAATAGTTGCATACATTTGTAATTTTTGAGAAATGTGTGTATAAAATGGTTATTAAAAGATATTGCATTGTGGTGGATGTGGAAGACACTGAATGAAGTAAGAGAAAAATCTGAGTTAAATATTCCAGAAAATAAACCTTGCCAACAGCCCACAGCAAGCCATTTTTCAGCTAAATCTGTTAATCAGTCCAAACAGGCTGTTTCGACACGGTCACATTCCAGCTGTACTGCTTTTAACAACAATTAAAACATGATAAATGTGCTGCTAACAGTTGCAAAGGTCTTTTGTTATGTTGTTGCAGTATGAGCGCAGTGTTTTTAAGATGAAGCATCAAATTAAAATGCTTTAAAATTGTGGGATCACCGTTTTTTACTCTCCACTTTTGTTATGCACTCAGTCCACTTTCTTTTTTAATGCTAGAATGTATTCTGTTTAAAAGCAAATTGTGTGCTGCTGCATTAGGCTGAGGGCATAATTATTAAGTGCTTGAATTTGTATTTTTCAGAAAACATCTACTTTTTCAGTAACATTCAACATTCATTATTATTTTAAATAATTTAATTAACAAATAGGGGTATCAAATATATTTATATTTCATATGCCTAATACTAGTGCTTTATAGTATGACCATAAGTCTGTATCTGTCAGGCTTCTGTGTTTTGTGTCATGTGTTTTCCCCATGTGCTGTGCTCCATGTGCTTTCTGTGTTTTCCCATAACATGTGTGTTTATGTCATGTGATCCCTTTGTTCTAGTTTCCCACCGTTTGTGAATGTTCAGTGCTTCCACCTGTGTCTCACCCCTGTGTCCAATTAGTTCTATTACGTGCTGTGTATTTAAGTCCTGTGTTTTGTTCAGTCCAGCGTCCAGTATTGAACGCCATCCCTGTGTGTTCCAACGTGTGATTCTTGTGTGAGTGTTTAGTTTGTAATAAACATTCGTATTTTGATAATTCCTGCGATCCTGTGCTTTTATGAGAGTGAAGCGAGCGGAGTCGTGACAGTATCATGTATTTTATTCCTTTTAATTTGATTGACTCAATGATTTTATTAATTTAATTTAATTTATATTTATTTATTATTTCTTTTTAAATGTCATTAAAAAGAAACATTCTACTGTGCATCAGTAATATGATTTTCAAGTTAAGCTGATGTTGTGAAATGATCATTTAGCAAACTCTCATTACCCAGGTATATTATATATCGCCTATGCAGCACAAAATATCATTTAAATCTATTATTATAATATATTTGTCCCTTTTTATATGGAAGCTTACAGATGTGCAATCTAATTTGCATACATGGATATTACCTTAGAAAAAACCAAAAAAATTAAGGCACATATTCCTCTGCACATTCAGAAGAATATATATATATATATATATATATATATATATATATATATATATATATATATATATATATAGCTGCTTTATTGAAATAATAAATGACCCAGTGAGAGCAGATGCACAGTGGCTGAGATGCCCTGCAGAAGATGACTTGCGCCAAAGAGAAATGGCTTTTTTAAAATGAGTCGCACAACATTTGCCTTTATTAGATATCATAGCCATCCATTCCCCTGGCACCGGATAGACTCGTACCCGCCGCCGTGGCTGTAGATGAATCGGTGAGTGAGATTTAGTCATTCTCTCAGCTCTGCAGGCCTGCCATGCCATGTGCGGCTGGCACTTAGCACCCGCGTCGCAATCTCCCAGTGGTCTGCTTTGCTTTATTGAGAGGGGGTGGCAGCGATCAGTGCCACCAGCCGCTCAGAGCTCGGGGCACAGCTTGGGGTAGGATGGCAATAACCTGGTTCGATTCATCATGAGCTCCAGTAATGGTGGCGGATCTGGCACTGTGGTGAAATGGAGGCTGAAACCGATGGCAGTGCCAGTGCTAACTTAAGTGCCATTTGATTGCATCTTGTATTGGTGGAATTGCACTTCCACTGTCAGTCACTTGTTGTTGCTGTTGTTTATAGATGCTCTTCTGCAGACCTCAATTGTAACGAGTGGTTATTTGACTTACTGCTGCCTTTCTGTCAACTTGAACTAAATTGGTCATTCTCCTATGACTGCTAGCAAAAAAACCCCAAAAAACAGGCATTTTCACTCAAAGAAATGATCCTCATTGGAAATGTTCACTTTTTATGAACATTTCTGTAAACTGTAGAGAAACTCCCAGTAGATCAGCAGCTGCTGAAATACTCAGTCCAGCTCATTTGGTACCAACATTTACATTTTACATTTACTCAATTAGCAGATGTTTTATCCAGTGTGACTTACAAGTCAGGATAAAAGAAACACAGTAACACTTTACAATAAGGTTGTATTAGTTATTCTTAGTTAATGTATTTGCTAACATGAACAGACCAATAACAATACCTTTATTACAGTAGTTATTAATCTTTGTTAATGTTAGTTAAAAATAATGTCATTCATTGTTAGTTCATGTTAACTCACAGTGCATTAACTAATGTTAAAAAGCCTGTATTTAGATTTTAATAATGCATTAGTTAATGCTGAACTAAGATGAATAAATGCTGTGCAAGTATTGTTCATTTTTTGTTCATGTTAATAAATGCATTAACTAACGATAACTAATGAAACCCTATTGTAAAGTGTGACCAATAGCAGTATATAAATACTATGACAAGTCTTATTTTTATTTATTAATTTATTTGTTTTTTTACAACAATCATGCCATGTTCAAAGTCACTTAAATTGGTGCTAAAAAGAACCTTATTTTGTGAATTTGTTGAGTATTTTGTGAATGTGTTTTCACTGTTTTATGGGTAAAAAAGCATCTTGTATACCGTATGCTATTGTTGTGTTTACAAAACTCATGGCTATGAAAGACCTGGCATGCTTTGATTGGTCTGTCATAGTGTGTTGTGATTTGGCCAGATACTTCAAGCATGTGACCGAGGTGCCATTTACACTATAGTGCATTTAAAAAAAAAAAAGTTTTATGGTACAATTCTGATATTCACACTACTCTAGCATCATTTTGTTGATGTTGTTGAGAACACTAAAAACATTGTTTTAGTTTGGAAAAGCTGGTGTTCAATTTCATTATAGACAAACTGAAACACATCCACAATCCACAATCACTCTCCGACTGGTCTTCTGCACTATTGCGTATCATCTCTTGATTCGTCAAGCCACTCTCATATGACCATTACAGAATCAGTAAACGGCAAGTACGATGCCAGCAAAATATACGCACGCCCAGTTAGTGTAAATGCTCGCGTATCATACATTTTTTGGACCGAAAATTTTTTCTGAAGCTCAATAAAAACGTCAGTCTGGATAAGTAACATTTTAATTATAAAACTGTATTTTACAATGAAAACGCATTAGTGTAAACACCACCTGAAATGTTATGCCCCTTACGACCTTATTAATTAGAGGCTGAATTTAGAAATTCAGTTGACCGAGCTGATCAATCAACTTAGCCAGCGAAACTTGAGTAAGATATAACAGATTTGTAACATTTTATTTTACAAAGAATATAAATTAAACATACAGCATCTCACAACATAACAATGGCAGCAACAATACTACATCGACAATGAGACATTTTAGGAAGACACGAATTCGAATTTTAAAAGGAATATTGTGTTTGGGTTTATTGTGTTTGAATATAAACTTTGGGTTTGAGACTTTAGTTTTTGAGACTTTGCAGATCTGATATATGCACCAACAGCTTGTAACACTTTAAAGACAAAGGAGTACATGAAGTTGTGTCATATGACTTTCTTGGCCAACCCGATGCTCAGTTTGAACTTCATTCACAAATGATTCTGATCACAAGTACATTCCTGCATGCATTAAGTTGCTGTTATGTGATTAACTTGCAGATACAGTAAGCATTTGAACAGATGCAATTGATAAAGTGACTGTCTAATACAATATGTATTATAGTACTGTAAGAAGTCTTACATGATTCAAGGAAAGTAATGTTTTAATGTAGAAATTCGTATTGCTCATTGGAGAAGTTGGCACTGCTATTTTATTGATTGCTTTCAGTTGCCTCTGTTTATTTGTGTAATATCAAGATGGACTTGATGATAGTGAGATCCACTGTTGCCAAGTTTGCAGGTTTCCTGTGGAGTTGGACTGCCTGAAAACTGTTGCTGTAGGCAGATTTGTTTTTCTTTGCAGTTTTAAAGATTGGACTTCATAAATTGTAATTGAATGAATTTGTAATGAATTTTGTATATTGAAATAATAGTGATAAGTGTAGTGGTTTAGTATCATTTGGGAAGTAAATAAAATGCCTTTCTGGTATATCTTTATAAAGGGCTATTGGGGGTTTCTTAAAATTGATGTTCTAAAGAACAAACCATATATAGAAAGCTGAAGTTTGGAAAAGTCTGGAAAAAAGTCTAAATGTATTTTATATAGTTTTTAAAATTGTATTTATGTTACAAAAATCATTTTATCAATATTTATGTAAAATAATATATTTGAAGCAAACATTTCATTTGTTTTCATATTTTCTTGTTGTTCTTAACGGGCAAAATGTCGTTTGGATGTGATTTCCTATAAGTATGGTCTTTTTTCCCCACAAATGAACAATATTTAGAAAAGAATAAATAATTCCCTCACATATAAATAATTCTAAAGTAGTTAGTATTGTTATTGCTAAAACTGTAACAAAAATGCTACCACAATTCAGACTTTGAGCTAGCTCTATTATGTTTATGATTAGTAATTTTGCAAGATGAAATATTGTATAATGCATAACCATGCCTATATTAGGTATAGGCATAATATATAATGGGTTTTAGATAGGGCTTTGAGCTTGGGCTTGCTTTGGACTATTCCAATTGGCATTTGAGCTGGTTTTGTTATGGAAACCAAGAAACCAAGCTTTTTAAATAGGATCTTTGGGTGATCCATACCTTTTAATGCATATCTTATTTTTTCATATCTATGCATATTATTGCAATGTTTACAAAAGAGTTGTTACATGCAGTCTTTCAAACATAAGCTTGTAAAGACTCAAAGCTCTGTAATTTCTGAATTACCAGCAACTGTTTATATTCAGAATTTTTTTTTAATTCCCTCAGTAATTATACTGCTATAGTTCACCCACCTAGCATAGCAGTTCCCTCGCTAAAAGAACAATTCATGCTTCCGAGTTAAAATAATACACAGTTTTGTATGGAGGAATTAATTTTAGCAGTTCAACACTAACACAAGCAGCACATGTTTCCTTTCTGAAGCCTCTGTAATAACTTGTATTGAAAGCATTACCGTAAATTCACTTTTTTTTTTTGGTCTCAAACTGAAGCAGCAGATGAAATTGTCTGTGGCAATACTGTTAACCAAGCTTAACTTGTTTTGAACCCAGTACATTAAGGCCATCAGTTCGCGGCTTTGCTTTTTGTAAAATGAGTTTGCAACACACATTCGCTCTATTACAATAGGAAACCCTGAACCGATTCAAAGAAGGTTGCCTGTGATTGCTTCACTCCAAATGATGTTTCTGGCAATGCTTCTGGTATTACTTCAGTGGGCTTCTTTTATAACAATTGTATCACCCCTTTATGTGTTAAGAACAGAAGTTTGTAAAATGTGTAAATTAGAATAGCTCTAAGGGATTATTATCGTAAGTGTGGTTCGGAAATATATGTATTGAAATTGATGAAAAGTGGTGGGAACCATGGAGCCACTGAGTCAGTTCTTTTTACTCAGAGAAAGGGAAGCTTTTTTTTTTGTAATCCACAAAAGGCTGTGCAATTAACATGATTTAAAGGTGCTACCACCAAAGCTAACTGCCAGTGTGACCCGAGACTCTTTTATATGTATAAAAGCAGGGAGCGTTTATTTTCTCCAGCACTGTAAATCTGTACCAAGCACAGATACAGATGCTATTGTGTGCTTCTTTTTTTATGAAAGGATGTAAAGCAGTGAAGTGCATTGCTAACTGTTACCATGACTTTAGTTTGGCCTTTTTTCCATCCTTAAGACCTCAGTGGCTCCACGTCTTACACAAAGTCTTCTAGAAGTGTCTGGTTAATCTAACCTTTTTCTTTCTTTTAACCTTTTCTAACCATTTCTAAATCATTTTTTTTCCTGAAGATGATGTTTCTACTAGTTTTATACGTCTTTTTAATTAGTTTGAGCCATTAATTTCTTATTCTTCCCACTCACTATATTTTTTTGCATAGTTGAAATAGTTATGCGACTGTTATGATTTTAATTTGCATGCATCATTAGAATTCGTGTACATTATTAGAAATAAATTTAAAGGAATGTAAATTAGGGTTGTGCGACGTTGACCAATTTGAATTAATTATTTATGAATAATTAATTCATTCATAATGAATTAATTATTTGTAGCCTATCGGTTCAACTACCCGCATGGTCTTTGTTTTACCTATAACCAAATCATAAATAGATAAAGATAAGCTACACACAAATTACCACCTGTCAATCACTTTTTCCACGGGACTCTAACATGAATAGGCAGAGTGATCTGTGTCATTATAATGGCGTCGACAAACTTGGTTGGTAAAAAAGGTGCACAACCAACAGGAACCAACCAACAGTATTGAGGTTTTTGCTAAAATTACTAAGTACACGCGTGAAAGCAAAAGATTGAAGCAGTGTACTGACGCTGTGACATGTTACCTGATAGATTCAAAAGACTGAAGAGTCGTTAGATGGAGACGAGATTAATTAAATATCATGTTTAACAAATATAGTGAGACGTGATCCAGCGGTACATCCTTGATAAACTGTCCGACGTCTGCTGCTCTCTGTGGTTTGTGCTCAAAGCACCTGCTGACTGCCTGGAACTCAGACGTGTGCATATGCTGCAGCGCATGCCAGAGTGTGTGTGTGTGTGTGTGTGTGTGTGTGTGTGGTCACGTGATGTGCGTTTACAGCAGTATAGTGTGGACGGAGAACTTTTCAGATATGGTAGATGAAACGCCATGGTGGACGTGGATTGTTTTCGTTCTAAAATGCCATTTTAAAACTAAGACGTATTAGTGTAAACGGGGCCAAAGTGTGTATTTTTCGTGAACAGGGTGCTGCTGCGACGGGGGCGGGGCGGAGGATAGCGATGCCGGCTCAGCATCGTGATGTCTATCAGTCTTTTTTTCTCAAATAAAAAAAATATCAGCAAGTCTTAATTTGCATTCAAGAGCAGAGACAAAGTTTTCAGCGTCTGTTTTTTGGCTGCTACAAATGCTTTGTTAATTCATTGTAATTTGATGCACATGCCAATAGAATGATGATTACACACAAAAAACACACTTTAGACAAAGCGCATATAAAATATTCTAAATAAGCAGTTAACCTTATCAAACTTATCAAAACAAAAGGATTTAGTATTTTTTTTAGGTTTCATTTACTGACGCATCGGCAAGTTTGTCATATTCCTGATTATTTCAGCTGGTACTGGCAACATTTACAAATGATAGACAATAATAAATACTTTAGAGAAAATGCATAGACCTGTTTTTATGTAGGTATTGGTATTGTTAACGTATAATTGATGCATCATATTTTTAGTCATCTGATATTGACTGACCATTTAGTGATCTGGTGTATGACCCATGAATGTATTGAGTCACTTCTACAATCAAATAAAATTGTTTTGGTTTCATGCCTGTAACTAAAGTTTGTGTCCTTATGGTTGAATAGAAAATATGGCGACACTAGTAGGAAAACAGCATGGTGAACTCCTAGGGTTTTAAAGGGAAGTTTACACTCTCAGGGATTTGCAGTAACAACGTTTTAATCTCAAAGTTTTTTTTGTATCACTGATACCCTTTTCTCTCACCTTTAATGTCTTGTGCAGATCTTTTGAGTAATAGTATAGTCACTAGTTTTTACAAAAATTGCTCGTGCTCATTTATCACTCCCCAAAAAACTGCTCAGACTGCATTCTGAAGGCAAGGATCATAAGGCCATATTTGTAGAAGAACGACCTGTCCTCCGGCATTTGGGCCAGTCAGTCGTGACCATTATTGTTTTTAATGAAATCTTCCCTCCACCAGTGCCTGACTTTTTATTGCATTATTGCCTCTCTCAATTCTTTTTCCTGCCTTCCCCAGGCTGAGCTGGCATTTTCCTCTCTTTTTAATATCCACAATTATTTCAACATTAGACGAGACGTTACTTTGAGCTGTCTCAACAGACCATCCATCTTCGCATCTGCTTCCTTTGTTCTGGGAAGAGCAACAAAACCTTCCTGTGAAGTAAAGAAGGAAATAATTTTTCCTACTTTAAGCTGAAGTGCAGAGACCGTGATGTTTCCATTTCCATTAATCTCAATCACAATCTTTTCTCACAAGTTCTAAGTTGTTGCCAATCTTTTTAAAGAAACACTCCACTTAAAAAAAAAAAAAGGTTTATTTTACAACTCCCCTGGAGTTAAACAGTTGAGATTTACCATTTCAGAATCCATTCAGCCGATCTCAGCATCTGATGGCAGCACTTTAAGCTTAGCTTAGCATAGATCATTAAAGTGGATTAGACCACTAGCATCTCGTTCAAAAAAATCACAAAAAGTTTTCGATAAATTTTCTACTTAAAGCTTGACTATTCTGAAAATTTAAAATTGCTATTTTGTAGACTGATATGGCTACTTACAGTACATTACTGCCTAATAATAAAGGAACTTTTCTGTAACCTTGCTGGGGACTATTTTCAGGTGCGGCTTAATTTCATTACGCCTGCTGTAGCCATGATATGGCAGCAAAGTTAATTGATTATTACAGAATGAGAGTATTCCCAGCCATATCCACCTCGAACATATTTTTCATTTTCATGTTTCATTTTACATCTTGGTACATGATGTAACTACAGAATAGTCAAGCTTTAAATGTAAGAAAATTATTGAAATTCTTTTTATAAAATTTCGAGTGAGATGCTAATGGTCTAATCCAATTCAATGATTTATGCTGAGCTAAGGTAAAAGTGTTCTCGCCAGTCCTGGAGATCAACTGAATTGATTAAAAAAATAAAATAAATTTATTTTCACACTTTATAATGCAAGTTTGGGGAAAATTCTAAATGTAAAAATTGACTTTTTGATTCCTAATTTTAATCATTAGCTGTTTTGTCACTTTTCACATGATGAGAAGTCGCATCTAAATTCCGGTATATATGAACAATCTTAAAATATCAAAGTATTTTTGAATTTGAATTCTTTTTGGACATGGGCATGCACAACAATACATTAACCTCAAAGGGAAATATAGTTTTGTCCCAGGCTTTAGCAAAGCTGCTAGTTTCCACCTACATTATAGAAAAATCAGATGTGATAATAGCAGACATCTCACCACTCCTTGGAGGTCCAGGGGTCTCCCGCATATTGATAGCAGCTCCTTGATGCATGTAAATTATATACAATATCCCTGGAATGCAGTAAGCATGAGAGAAGCCCTGTTTCAGAAGTAGAAATGTGCCTTTTTTTCTGTGTGCTGATTGGGCTTCCCAAATGCTGTTAACTGAACCATCCGCGTTATATTGCTCATGAATGAGCAACTGAAAATGAGAAGGGAGAACAGCTGTTTTTTGGTACTTAAGTCATTTAAATTGAAATTAGCTTACTGTCTATTATGTGTACTACAATGTTTTGAGGATATAAATGATTATTTATATAATCCTGTATTATTCATTCATTCATTTACTTGCCTTCGCCTTAGTCCCTTTATTCATCGCAACAGCGGAATGAACCGCCAACTTATCCAGCATATGTTTCACACAGTGGATGCCCTTCCAGCTGCAACCCAGAACTGGGAAACATCCATACACACTCATTCACACACATACACTATGGCCAATTTAGTTCTATTCAATTAACCTATAGCTCATGTCTTTGGACTGTGGGGGAAACCAGAGCACACGGAGGAAGCCCGCGCCAACACGGCGAGAACATGCAAAATCCACACAGAAATGCCAACTGACCCAGCCGGGAAACAGTGCTAACCACTGAGCCACCGTGTCATCCATCTTGTATTATTTAATATTTTATTTATTAATAGGTATCAAATTACATACATATGTAGAAAATGATTGGTGAGACTTTGACAAGTGCTACTGTGGAATTTTTTTTCTGTTATACTTTTACTTAATAAATCACTATAAATACTTTTATAAAACATTTACATACAAAATAAATATTTGTCAATTCAATGTTTTTAATGTTGTATTATACATTTTTTTATGGAAATACATTTAGCTTTAGATAATAGTATTTATAGCTCTATTTATATGCATATGTATATTGTCATCAAGATTTGAAAGACAGTGGTGTCCAGTGTTATTTTGAATCCCCCTGATTTTAATTTGAACAAAAGCAGTTTTCATCAAAAATACAATATTTTGATCCACACAAAAAGTCAACATGTTAATATATGTGAAATTAAATTCCATTCAAAATCAACCTCCCTAAATACAGATACGCTACCTCAATATTAGGCATGCAGAATCTTTTCAAGTATTTAGAGTATCCCTGAAGAATCACTTTTTTTGAATTTCCTATTTGTGAGGTGTGCATTTTTGTATCTGCTACAATGTTTTTGTATAATTATATAATGTATAATTCATGTATAATTTATCTTTATTTCTATAGGGCTTTTGCAATGTAGATTGTGTCAAAGCAGCTTAACATAGAAGTTCTCGTAAATTGAAATTGTGTCAGTTCAGTGTGGTTTAATTTTCACTGCTGAAAGTCCAAACACTGAAGAGCAAATCCATCGATGCGCAGCTCCACAAGTCCCAAACCAAGCAAGCCAGTGGCGAAAACAAACCTTACCAAATGACGAAAATGAAAGAAAAAAACCTAGAGAGAAACCAGGCTCAGTTGGGCACGATCATTTCTCCTCTGGCCAAACTTCTTGTGCAGAGCTGCAGTCTAGGCGCCGGGGGCTGGAGAATGCTGGACGCCCATAACCTCTGGATATCAGTTTCTTTTTTTCTGCTATCCTTGTATCTTTTAAGTCCAAAGCAATTTGAGAATTAATTTTAAAGGCACTATATAATTATTTATTATTGGAATTTAAGTGATAAATTATCACTGGTACAACATATTATTATGTTATTATGCTTATGAACGGCAGTCATTGAAGTAAGATAATCTCAAAGGTGCAGATTTACCATACACTGTACCAGCAAGGACTAACAAGGCTCTGCTAACCAATAAAACCTTGACCTTCTCACACTGATCTTCCAACAGCACCAATCTTTGAAGTTTCCTCTTAGAGTAAATACCCCCAACTGAAAATCAGATTTTTGTGTGTGTGTGAAATCGTATCATACAGGAAATCCAGTCAGAGATTTGCCTGCATCGAGACGCCCACATTACTTTTTCTTATGATCATATTCTTTTTTTTTTTTTTTTTGCATTGTGTGTGCCTGCTCTCATACCTTCTCTCTCCCACACGTCCCATTCACCATGAACAAAATACAAGTAAATGGAGCTTGTGGCTATGGAGATGGATGGAGCTGAAGGCTGGTGACTTCATCAGAGCGAGTAAACACTCATTGGCTGTTGACAGGTGAGAGCCTCCGAGATTTTACTCTGTAATCTTCTTCTGAAGAGCGTTCACACTCAGCCAGAACAACACCCGAGGCCATTTTCTTATTATCTGGCTGAAAAAAAGCCCTCTTTATAAATTTCCTCCACCTTTTAAAGCAAGAATTGAGAACGGCTGCTTTAATACGCGTATACAATATATTTTCTTCTTTTATTTTCTCTTTTCGGGGTTTACTTCAATAAACAAGCACATGTAATTGTTCAAATTATACTTGAAAATTCACTTCCCTGCTTTTATTGCTGGGTTTTTTTGTGTGTGTGTGCTCTGAGCAAACTCTAAAAACTAAAAACAGTTTTTGGTTTACATTTAGCTTTGCAAATGAAATGACTTCAGTTTTAGTTTTTACACCCACACAGTGTTGTTATTTTCGAGTAAGAAAAAGTTAAATTAAAACAAAAGTACCGAGATAACAGTGTGTGTTTGAAGCTGAAGACAAAATTATTAGCCCTTCTGTGAAAATGTAATTATTGTACAGTTAATTCTGTTTAACAGTGACACATTTTTAAACAATAGCTTTAACAACTATAGTTCATAATAACTAATTTATTTAGTCTTTGCCATAATGACAGTACATAATGTATTTTACTAGTTATTTTGCTTCAGCTATTATTAAGTCTTTTAGTCTATTATTTTGCTTCAGCTATTTATTAAGTCTTCAGCTTCAGTGCAATGTAAATGTTAAGTCTAGGTTAAATAGTTTATCTAGGCAAGTAAGGTTAAATAGGCAAATAAGACAACAGTAATTAAGTAATACAAAAGTAAGTAAGTGTGACAAGTTGTGGTGGCTACAAGGGTTGGATCCAAATTGCAGCTTTATTTGGTGAATGGTCATAGAAGCAAGGTTCGATCAGGGACAGACGGAATCATTCAGGTAATCCAAAGCATAATTGGTGAGACAGGCTGCAAAACAATATTAACTGTAAAACAAACAAACATGATAAGCCAAGACAACCATAAGACTTTGAACTGCTCACTAAAGGGAAACAAGACTCAGCACTGGATGGGTGAGAGTACTAGGGATGGTTGACATGAAACAGTGTTTTGACAGTGTCGAGATCCCGAAGATTCCGAGATCAGCAAAGCATGAGCCCAGGTCATGTGACTAAAGTGATTCAAAACACCCATATCACTTGACTAATGCAATTTAAAACACTCAGGTCACGTGACTAAAGCAATTCAAAGCATCTGACATTTTAGAAGCGTTTCGAGACCTGGCGAATTTATGTTTGATTGACAGGGTCAGAAAAAAAGAGTAACTGTGCTGCAAATGTCTCGAGTTTGAATCCCATCTTGTACAATTGCTCAGAAATTGTGACTTTATGTATTTTAATAATGTTAACATTTTTTTGACCAAAACAAGACATATTTATTTACAAAGTGATTACTCGGATGTCAGACCAATGTTAAAACAAAACACGATACGAAAACAGACCATTTAAAAACTAATGTCTACAGTTGCATCACACTGGATTCGAACCCATTATCTCAACATGCTAGTCAGGAACTCTCACTGCTCCACTAAATCACTTGAAACCTCAGTTCTACAACGTGGGGTATAATTTCTCAGTTTGCATAACTGGTTGTTTTTCCAGAGCAATACATAAAAATGACCACTAGGTGTCACTGTAAAGACGGGCTTAAAACGTTTAGAAGCTTCACCACATTTTCTTCGACTGTTTCAGTGTTTCATGAAGCATCGCTCTGCCCACCACTAGAGAGTACGTTGTCTATAAAGTCAGCAGTGGTAACAGCAGAGTAATCAGTGGTGCTGAACTGCAGCTGTGTGTTTAATCAGGAGGTGAGCTGAAACTGGTGTGGCAGTGCAGTGTATGGTGGGAAATATAGTCCGTGAGAATGACAGGGAGTGTTCTCCAGTGATCCACAAAGGCTTCATTGCTGGTGATCATAACGGCAGGCAGGCAGAATATAGGAAATACTGTGAAAATGTGTTTGTGTTTGAGTAAATTATATTTTAAAAGTAAGCTTATGCTTCAAAGAAAGATATCATTAATGTAACATCATTATACCAGCAGCTGGTCACAAGAAATTGTCAAAAAATTATTTGTAATGAATCATTCATTCAAGATATTAGTCATTCTATTAGTAATGAAGCACATGAAGTCTTGCATCAATTTGTTATTCAAATGCTCCTGCTTTCATTACTGTTTCCATGCTATGAACAAACTCAAAATGCACCGACTGCTCTGTATCAACATTTTTTACGTGATCTCAAACCTGTCACACTTTAATGTCCAGGAAGTAGCATTGATTTAGTCACAAGCTCCAAGATCAGTCAGTCCACTGATTTCCACATGCCTCTCCACATTAGCCTCATTTAGCACATTAGCATTCCTTCCGCTGCAAATGAGAGTGCAGCGTGAGACAAGCGTGTTTATAAAACACCAGCTTCACTGTGAATGAACTTAATGACACGGTGTCTTCTAGAAGAAGTGTGGGTGCTTCCTTGATGCCCGCGGCCCTGTCATATCGCTCGCTCTCCACACATTGTTTTTGGCACCAATTTCTTCACTCAGCGCTCATCATCTGTTTGCCGCTCAGATTGGCAATGGGCTTTTTAAAAAGGCAGCGGAAAGCAAGGACTGCAGATGGCCGGGACACATGGTAAACGAGGCTACAGAGACACAACGTTAGCTGCAGTGAACGATTAATGAGAAAACATACCCTCACTCTCTAGCCAGACTAGCTTTCATCTCTCTTTCTTTCCTTTTTGTGTCTTTCACTTCTCTCCTTTTGGCTGTGCAGTTCCAATGGAAGGGAAAAATTGGGTCTGCCGACAAGAGAAGGGCAGATTTCCTCTTGCGTTTGCAATCCTGGCCTGACTCTCGTTTTTTTTTTCCTCAGCAACGTCTCCTTGATCAGCACTTCTCATCTTTATTCACTTCATTAGAGTCGTCTTTTCCCTCCGGACACTGTCTCTCTCTCTTTTGGAGAAGCTTTTTTCCGATAGCTCTAAGTTCCTTAATTAACCAGGCAATTAATACAGAGAAAAGGGGCCTTGATGGGAGAAAAACAGTGACAGTGATCGGGAAACGGGCCAGGAAAAATGCTTGTTATGCGGTCCATGTCGGATGCTAAACACATGCAAAATTCAGTTTCCCTCACTACACATGTATGTTGGGTGTGTATAGAGTTTTTGAATCAAAACATTTGGGTTGATTTTTGCATTTTTAAAATGAGGATTATACTTTCTTTTAAATAAGTGCACCCAATATTTTACATAGTATATATATATTATTCTTATTATTATTTTATTTATTTTTTTAATCTTTATTTTTTTTGAAAGATTTATGGACAATTGTAAAAAAATGTTCAATGTTACATTACATTCAGAATGTCTGTTTTGAATATATTTCACAATTTAATTTATTCACAAGATTTAAAACTGCATTTTCAGCAGTCATTAACCCAGGCTTCACTGTCACATGCATTTTCAAAAATAGTTATATGTTATGCTGATTTTGTGCTAAAAAGTGTTATTATTATCAAAGCTGAAAGCAGTTTTGCTGCATCATAATTTTTGTTGAAATAATTATATAGGACTTTTACCAAATAAATAAATAAATACATACATACATTTTATATTGATTAAACACCAATAACAACAGTTATTAAGAATAGAGCACCAAATCAGCATGTTAGACTGACAACTTTCCAAAATACTAAAACAGTTTGTATGTAATTATACATTTTTGTAGTGTTGATTCATCTATTTATTTCCAGTTAATAAGATTAATGTATCATTTTTTTATCATCATTTCCTTTATATATTATTACAATTATTAATTATTATCTGTATATATATATATATATATATATATATATATATATATTTTTTTTTTTATTTATTTTAAATAAACTTGTAGTATTATATGAATACCTTGATTTGTATTTTCATTTACATTTTGAACAACATGGCAAGAAACAGTTTGAAAGTGGCTTCCTCAACACTGCCTCAAATACATTATGTTGCATCGCTCCAATAATTACAGAACATATCTGTATATCACCTCAGGCAATTTAAATGATCATTACTAAAAAAGATCTACTTATAAAATATAAGTCGTTAGATGGGTTGATCTGAATAATGTGTCCATAGCAACAGAATTGCATCCTGTGCTCATTGGTTTTATTCATAATGGGAACATTAAGGCTCAAACATCTTCTCCAGTGAAAAACTCATTAGCCCCCTGTCGATGTGAGCATCTTTCCATGGCAAATATGACCGTGGTGACAAAAAAAAAAAAATTACTCTAAAGCTGGACTGGAAAAAGAGCTGTTATTAAAGCTCGGTGTTGTCAAAGCCGGTTGTGGTTAAAGATTTAAAAGGTCTTTGAAAGTGAAAATCTCTCCTCCTCCAAACCCATAAAATGGGTCATTGCAATGCAGGACTGACTTGTCGCGTTAACGCATTTCTGCGTTCCAACAACAACCCAAGATTGATATCTCTCGACCTTGCCATGTTAGCGCTGCGCCAGGAGCTGCTTGCTGTTTTTAGTGTTTTCTTTTTTTTTTTTTTTCAAATGAATTCGTGATCGAGGGAAGGAAGGAGGGAGGACTACATGGCAATGCTTGCTGCCCAGTTCCCCGGCCTCCTAATTAGGGAGTAGAGTTCTGATAACCCTGATGGATTAATGTGGATTGGGGGGAGAGAGAGCAGTTGGAAAGAGCCAGAGTCGCCCAGATTCACATTCAGCACAAGGTCACCTCATAACCCAGCACATGAATGAACAGAGCTAGAGTGAAGGAGACTGCTGCAAAACATGGACACTGGCACAGGATTCTCCACAGTATATTTGTGTTTATGTGTTCTGAAGATGTCAGAAGTCAAATTGGTCTTGTAAATGTAGCTTTATAGACTTGCAGCAGTCTTTTGAGTTGTTAGTATTAATAAAACAACACTGACAAGAAAACCCACTTGTGGTTATTTTTAAAGCCAGGGTCAGCAAGATTCCTCTAGGATTTGTTTTTTTAAATTAACCAATATCCGTCCGTCCGTCCGTCTGTCCGTCCGTCCGTCCGTCCATCCATCCATCTATCCATCCATCCATCCATCCATGGTTTACACCTTTTTAACGTCACAACTTACATCTTCATACACCTCATCTTTAAAAGTTAGAAAGACATGAAAGTATCTCCTTCTGTATATGTAATAAACGTGGTTTGCACGTTTATTGCATATTGATCAATTGAAATGAAAAAACCAGTGAAGAATCCCAATATATAATAAATACCATAGCGGTTGTTGAATAAAAAGAAGTGAGTTTGGAGTAAAAACATGTTATTAAATGTGGTACTTTCATGTGCAGCATTTACTACACACAGCCATAGTTCACTGAGAAATGACACAAACAGCTGTCATTATCACAGAACGATCAATTTGATTTCATTATCATTAGATTAAATTGATTTTGATTTTAAACATGATTTTGCTTAGCTTGTCAGTTTACTATGACTCTAGTAAATGTTTGTTAGTAAATTTGATTATTCGCCCAGTCTAATCAAATAATTAGAAATCACTGCGGCTTGAATTATAAAAATAACTTGAATTTATCGATGCTCAGTGGTGTGTCAATGTCAACAGTGTCAGCGATTAAACCAAGGTCCCTTTTTGTGCACTCTCTATTTTTTCCCTTTATCTCCATTCTTTTCTTTTGCTTCTCCCTTGTGGTTGAGAATGACAGACATATCTATAAGGATCTGCAACTAAATGCAGCCGTGCGGTCCCTATGGACAGAGTGACTTTACAGTAAACCAATCTTGCTTGGGTCGAGGCAGGAATGGGGTCTATTATCACAATCTGTCCTGACTGAAATGCCCTGAGAGCTGAAATGTTCAAGAACACAAGTGGTCAATCAGCGTTTGATAAGGGAGATGCTGTTGTGTCAAATGTGTATTTACTCACTCCCGCTTCTCTTGAACCAACTCACAGTTTGTTAAGATAAAGTTAGTCAGAATTGTGCATGTAATAGAGCACGTATAATCCATGTGTGTATGAACATGCATGGATATCTGCTCAAGAATTCAAAACCTTCAGGATGATCTTAACATATTAAGATAATTTAATGCAAATAAATTATTGAAGTACGTGAAATTGCATAATTTACATCACACAGATGTAAGATCTTTGGAGTCGGGAGATTATCACACTAAGCATTATAGTAATTATATATTATGTATTGTATAATAATACATAATTATAACCTGGTAGGCAGATATGTATAATCTAACCTCCGATAAGCGGTTGACACCACTTCTACTCCCTTATCACATGGTGACTGACCACTTGTGTTCCTGAGTTTTTACAAACATTTAATAAAGAACTAATTAAATTTAAAAATATTAATTGTAAATTTCAAAGTGGTTAGCAATAGCAAGCTAGCTTTAAAATATCTCACCTTCTCTTCCAAATTAAGTGCAGTCCCTTTGAGTCCAGCAGTTCAGCCCAGGGTTCTTTCTGGTCTCTTTATTAAGATACAAAGAGAAAAAGCAGGAAATATAAACTTAAAATTAAACAAAGTTTAATGTATTTAAAGTCAGTATTTAAGAGATTAATTCTCTTTGTTTAGGTGATCCTTTTATAATATTCAGATCTGGACTCTGTAGAGGTCATATCATGGTTTTCAGCATTTTATCAGCTGTTTCTAATGTGCAAATAGGATTTCACTGCATCAGCAGTGTGTTTGGGAAAACTGCATGTTAATTATAAAAATAAAACCTCTGCATAAGGTATGCAGAGGCAGTCATTTTGACTATTTTTAAATTGTAGAATTGTATTAATTACAACATTACAGCTATGTTAATGTAAAACCCAAATAACTGTAGTACCCTGCGTTTTCCTAAATATGTGTATATTTCATTCTAGCATTGCTATTTTATTAAAATTACAAAACACTAAAGAGTTCTGATTATTTCTTCCTTGAATGGCCATACCGGTCAAATTGACCTCATGCATTTCAGCATTCGCAAATTTTTTCTGTGCCTTTAAATATGCATGCTTGTGTTGCCTTTCTGCTAACAAAAACATACATTTCTGATAGCAAAAGCATAACTTTACTCTAGTTCAGAAATGTCTTTCGAACTTTCTAAAGCTATATTTTCACTGCGGTGAAAAACATTGCTCTCTCTCTTGCCAGACAAAGTGAGATATGCACTTCTGGGGTTATTTTAAAAAAGATTGTATTTTCTAGGGTAATGACTTTAAAAAATATGATGTCAGAGATTCAAAGCTTAATTCTAAAATCTCAATGGAAGCCTATGAATGAACAGTCAGAATGACAGCTATGGCTATTCTAGTAGTTAGAGTATTCTGGTAGTTCCAGTGTTAAGGATTCAGCATTCCGTGCTGTTCAGCATTCACAACCCCATAATTTCTGACAACATCACCAAAACCACTGGCAGAAATGCAGCCCAAACCAGTAACAAGCTTTCAACATGTTTCAAAAACCGCAAGCAATCTCCATCTCTCCATCTCCATCTCTTCTTTTGACTTTTTTTTGTAAACAATTGGACCAATAAAAAATCTAACTCTAAACGTCTCTAAGTATTCTCTGCTTATATTTAATCAAGAGACAAGAAAAATAATTACATATGGTCATTATACCATTGATAGAACAACAAATGTAATGATGGCAAAGATGTATGCATAGTACTGTGTATATATAGTGTATTATATATGTAGATGTCTTAGTATTCTTTTAGCTGGTCCAAACTGTTCAATAATTGGTGGAAGATGGACCTTCATTCAATCAGAAACCAGCTTGACCATCAGCTTGGGCCAGTTAATGACAAGCTTAGCCCAGCTTGACTCTAGCTACCATGCCATGGTGTTTAGAGCACCTGCATGAGTGAATAAAATGAACTGTGCTGTGAGGTGAATGAACACGAGAGGCTGTCATGGTCCTGGGCGAATGCAGGGAAGAGAAGAGGAAGGTCATTACTAACCAGCTTATCGACCCACCGACTGGCTTGTGCTTCACATACAGTCGGGCTGTTACTCGTACTCACATACATCAGTGCTTATGAAATAGCCTTGTCATAGAGACACGTTTGTTGGCGAAAGGCTCTCATTAATCAGAGGAAGAGTTCGCTGCAAAATCGGCATGCTGGATCAAAGGTAATTACCAGTTATGTTAAATTTACGAGCTGAAGGTAGCTGGCGAATGCTCATTTATATAGTGAAGAGAAATTTAATTGAAAAAACGAATTGAAAGGCTGCAAACTGAGTTTTTAATTAAACATAGTCATCCCTTCACGGCACCATACTGCGCCAATGCTTAAGTAAGCATTGCATCATTTAAAAGAAGAGGGCAGTCGTGATATAGGCCTCTGTTTTGATGCTAAAACCTCTGTGCTATGCCATTTGTGACATCGGCACTGGCGCTCTCCCACAGAGGTGAATGACCCATGCCTAATTACCGCTGCCACTGAGACTCTGCGGTGGCGCTCTGAGGGGAGGAGAAACTAGCAGTTGGAGGAGCACAAGAACAATTAAACGTGTGCCCTAGGGGTCCTTGCAAGTCTCTTTTGAAGTAATTTCTCATTTTCACTCAATTTCAGGGCTTGAAATGGAGAATTTGAACATGAATGTTTGTGTGCTTGGATGCATTGTTTTGCAGGAGCTAAAGAAGATAAAGAGGCCAAATGGGATGAAACCTTGGTGAAATCGTTTTGAAATAGGTTGCATGTGACATCATTGCTAAATGCTAAAGAATGCTAAAGTCTGATTTATGCTCAACGCGTCGGCGAGTTCACTTGGGTGTGGGCAGCAAATGTTGGCGATATCGCGATATTGACGAAGGTTCACTTTGATTGTGATTTACATCATTTTGGCTGGTGATGTGCATGAAATTTATTGTACCTTTGCGCGTGACTCCCCATCCAAAGATGCACGACTTGAAACCAGAGTCTGGGCGAGCTGGGTGAATGTGCCAACATCTTTAGAAATTCAAAACAGCTGCCTGATGTGATGATGAAACTTAGGAACAACAATATATATTTTTTGTGCACATGTTTTTGAGTAAATTAAGGTAAAATAAGGTTTTGCATTAAGCATGCAGTTAGCTTGGCTATATAAAATATAGCCTAAATTTACTTGTATACAAAACTGTGCTAAAAGCCAACATTTTCATGGCTGTCCTCCAAATTTATCCACATTTGATACATAATTCAATTTATTCATTTAGCAACTCCACAGGCTGGCATCTTCACCATTGTTTCGTTACTCGGAGTCGCCCCCTGTTGTTAAAAATAATAGTACAACGATGAGGGTGTCAAGTATGAAAGCCTCCACAACTTGTACTGTGGAGCCAGGTGAAAGTATAAATCAGGCCTAAGAAAACAGAAAGTAAAAATTAGCTAGAAAAAAAAAAAACAAGTCTGAAAAGGGTCAAATCCAATTCGATGTCTATCAAAATACAGAGTTTTTGCTAAATTAGATTTTGATTTATCTTTGAGGCGTCTGTGTGGACGCCAGATGACAAAAAGCATTTGTTTCTAATTAGCGAATCGTTCTGGCGGGATCATTTTTGGCTACTTACTAACAAGAGCTTGAAACATCAAATGGAAAGATGTAGCTTTTTTTTCCTCCTTGCATTTTATATCCTCTTGGTAATATTATTTATTATTATTGTTTTTGTGCGATATGGTAAATCTTATAATTAATCCTTACTCAGACAGACTGTATTCAAAGTAAACTGCTCATCTCATTAACTCGAAATCCCATCTGAACGGAAATGAGTCTTCTTTGCAAAACTCCAGCGTGTGTAAAAGCTCAGCGCGTTTAATGCTTAGCTGTCCGTACCGTTTCAGTTAGACATTTTATTATTTTTCCAAAGCAGCGTTTAGGCCGTGTGAGGGAGTGCTTTTTATTTGCTCTGATTCTGCCTGTAGTGCTGTCAGTAGCGAGCGGTACAGGGGCCTGTGAGGGAGCTGATACATTCAGTGAGGAGACAGACATGTCTGAACCTTTTCTCCTTCGCCTGTCACTGCTGTACTGTGAGCAGTTCATCCTCGTACACACAAAAAGCGCTCCGCTCCATCTCCCTCCAGCTCCCTTCTCATTAACCGGGAATCATTCGTGGGACCCGAAGATGACTTCTTTTTTGCATTCCCCCCGTTTCTCCGTACAGCTCTTGGGATCGTATGAATGCATGTGTAAATCTGGATGTTTTATTATACATTGGAACTTTCTTTTAAATTGCATTCCTCACTGAGCTTCTCACACCTGGTTTGCCGGGGTTACATATTCATTGTTTCCAGCTGACTAGTCCCCTTTTTCCATCATGTAGCTGTGGATCATATCATTATTATGACTGCTAGGCATGGATCTGAGCTTGATTTTGCTCCCCGTTGGATCCAAGGGTAGTGGGACAAATTACCTGCTGAAAGTGCTTTTTCCTGGAAGGTCCAAATCTGTCCCTGCCTATGGTTTGAGATCCTGGGATAAGCTCCAGCTTCCCCACAGGACCAGCGGTTTTGAAAAATGGAAGCAAGAATGAATAGTTAGATTGATGGGCCAAATCTGTATTACTACGATATGCTGCATGATAGTTTTAACTTACTTCACTAAAGAAGATTTAGGAAGCAAATTCATTATGACACCAATTCATTATGAGATATATTACCATAACTCTAGATTCATTTGCTTGGTTTCACAATGTTAATGATTAATATTGGGATTTTCAAATGTACGTTTTAGTAAACCTATCTGCATAGTCATGAGGTTAACAGCTTTGGTCGAGTTGGATTGAATTTGCAATCAGGCACTTGTTTGAATAACTTCTAATGTGAAATGTGCATTAGAAAAAGCAAGTAATAATAATTAGACATGTTGATTCTTTTCTTAGACGTTGAAGCTAGTGTGTGATAGTTTTGGTGACTTTAAAAAATTAATTCATTTTTGATAAGCGCTGTTTCCAGTTCGTAATAATACTTTAGTGCATTTGTATGAGCAGATTATAATGGTTGCATCACATATCTACTGTATATCTGTATGTATGGCTTTTTAATATAGTAAACTTGCTCTCTGGCACACCTGGTACAGTGCTCATGTACAGTATAAAGGAATGTTTCCTTTAACAAATGCATTTGAAGAGTTCGGATACAAAAGTCTCTAACTGCCATCTGAACTTTTTCTCAGACTCCTGTGTCTAGGATTAGTCATTGCATATTTATGGTAATGAGGTTATTTTCATTGCCTTTAAAGTGAGGTGACTGAACATAAACACAGGATTCTGAGAGAAATGCTCAATTTAGAATAACATTTCAGATGGCACTTAGAGGTTTTGCATCTGAACTCTTCATTTTTAACATGCCTTTTTTCTTTTATACTGTTGTTTTAGCAGCCATGCTGTTTTACCTTTATAACAAGGTAAAACAGGGCCCAATAGCTTCAAAAGTACACAACCCTATTGGTTATATTTAGGGTAAGGTCTAATGTTATTTTGAAACTTGACAAAGCACTAACTTTTTAGCGCCAACGATCTTCACACAATATATGCATGAACAAGCTTGATAATTCATTTCCACAGTTACAATATTATTTTTAACACCTTTATAACCTGAGAACCCTCACTTTTAAACTGTCACAAAACATGCAAGAACCACTGTAAATAAAAAAATTAAGTGTGCCAAAAGCATGTCATTTTAACAAAGCTGGATTAGACATAATAAATTATTTTATTAAGCTTGACAAACACTTTTGAGGATTTTAGTCTTAAATTGAGTGCTGTACTTGATGAGTAAAGTCACTAAATGGACTTTAAAGTCAGCGTTAACCAACCGGGAAGTTGCTGAGACTTTTATTTCAGTATGTCAATATATTTCCAACTAAAACTGGATATAGGGCATGGGGCTTTTTATTTTGCAAACTAACAGTAAGAGAGGCGTGATTAAGAATATTATGGCTCTCTATGAACCGAGAAGAACCATCAATTCAAACACAGAAGCAAATTGTTCAGACTTGAAGACTTTTGTCCAGACTTTTCCAGTGAATGAACTTGTACAGATGATTCTTCTGTAATTGTTCACTTAAAAAATAACAATGTGCACTAGCAAAATAAACATTGTAAATTTTGATTTTACACAGACTTTAAAGATGAACTCGATAGCATGTAGACTTCCTACAATTCACTATACCCCAGTAATCATACTGTAGGCAACCTTTGTTTTAATCACATATACAGCTACTGCTTTAATCCCAATTAACTGAATAGTTAAGTCTCAGTTGCTCTTTGGATTGATCGGTCAATGCAGACACCGATCGACAGGCAGACCAATCGAATTGAAGCGCATAATACACACTCGCTCTCTTGCAATACCTGCTTAAATCTTGCTTCTCTGCAGTCTGATTAGTATTCTTCGGTCCCACTGTTATGAAACCGCAAAGCACGTAAAGCCGGCCAGACTCATGCCTTGCAGGACCTCAATTGTGACCCTGCGAACGCTCAAAGTTTGTCCTGAAGCTTTGTCTGAGAGCAGGGCTGTAGAGCTCTGCGGGACTTCTGCTTTCCAATAACCCAATAACAGCTACATCAATACAGGGAACAAAAATGATAATGGCAAGTACACATTGTGCACTGCTGACTAGAGTCAGGGGTTTTAGGTTTTAAGGGGATAAAAGCTGTCAGACTTCAACGGGATGTAAAGCCGACACATTTAAATCGCTCGTAGCTGTACTGTCTAGCTGCTGCTAGGATGCATATTAATAAAATATTACAATGAAGGGTGTGTGTACTGTATGCTGATGTCTGGGTTAAATTAAATTTACTAAAGTGATTTTATGTACATCAAAATCATATTGAATACAAGTTTCCGCATCTTTAAGTTAATACATCTTTATTCATCATTAAATTTCAATATAAAACAAAGCTTATTCTGAGCCATACTGAAGTATACAGTATACACGATTAATGATCCTATTCAATTATATTTTCATATTAGATAATATTTTAAATAAATTACTTTCTGAAAATGGGTAAAACCTAGTATTTTATAAATTATATTTATAAATACAGTTACGCTATATTTTTACACAATTGAAAAAAACATTATCTTTAATCCCCCCCCCCTTATTCTCATACATTACTCTAATTTGTCCATTGTAATCATACTTCTTTCATTTTAACAAACTAGTTTTTTTTTTATCATTCCAGTAACAGTTCACCAAATTCCATCTTCCTTTCATTCTAGCCGCTAAAAGTCCATTAGCACTCTTTCTCCCACATGGTAAATTCTTGCTGACATGCTAGTTCATAATGGGCTTTTAACATGTGTGTTGTGCAAAATATCAAAGAATGCTGACAATCTACAAAGTAAAAATATATATATATATATTCCTTGCTCCAGGCAAAATCCTGCAACTCCATTTTCACTCACAAACTCCGGTGTCACTGTATTTTCTGACTCTGAGTCTACCGGTGTCAAAATGGTGAAAAAATATTCCTGACAAGCAGATGAACAATGGCCTCAGCTGCACTCATGCCTCCTTTTGCCATCTATGATCTAAACATAGCATAGAACAGACACTGCGGATATGCTTATTTTGGAATGTCTCAGTATATCAGATGGTGCTGTGCATGATCTCTTCTGTTTTCCTCTCTCTTTTTCTGTCTTTGTTTTCTTCTGCCAGAGAGAACAGACTTATTGACCTTAGGGTCATTGTGTTGCCCAGTGTTTGAGTGTTTAATCAGATGGATAGAGAGGACTGATGTTCTGCTGGGATTTGGAAAGGGTTTTTATCATCCATACGCGTACTTGAGATCATCATCATCACGATTCATAGCATTTCTCTCTCCTTTATTCTGGACTGCCTCGGGCTGCAGCTTTGTCTGAAAATTCATGAAGCCTACACATTTTTATCAGTTCTTGTTTTGGAAGTTTCAACCGGTTTCTAAAGATCTCTTGTCTGGCACAATTCAAAACTACAATTTGAGTTTTCTTCATCCTTGCCTCTTCATTTAATTCAAATAAAATTTTTTATTAGTTTACTTTTATTGTAATAACAAAGTAAATAGCATGTACATTAAATAAAGAAATCCTATTTGATAACATTAGTTAAGACCAACAACAAAAAATATATATATATATTTTCAGTTTTATTTGACACAAAAATACATTCATCTGTTACAAATTATTTCACGTTTATTTTGCTTTAAATAAATAAATAAATGAATGAATAAATGAATGAATGAATGAATAAATAAATAAAGGGCTGCACGTTGGCGCAGTGGGTAACACGATCGTCTCACAGCAAAAAGGTTGCTACTTCGAGCCTCGGCTGGGTCAGTTGGCATTTCTGTGTGGAGTTTGCATGTTCTCCCCGTGTTTGCGTGGGTTTCCTCCCGGTGCTCCGGTTTCCCCCACAATTCCAAAGACATGCGGTACAGGTGAATTGGGTAGGCTAAATTGTCCATAGTGTATGTGTGTGAATGAGTGTGTGTGGATGTTTCCCAGTGATGGGTTGTGGCTGGAAGGGCATCTGCTGCGTAAAACATATGCTGGATAAGTTGGCGGTTCATTCCACTGTGGCGACCCCAGATTAATAAAGGGACTAAGCCGAAAAGAAAATGAATAAATGAATGAATAAATAAATAAATACATAAATAAATAAGACATGTATTCAATTTATTTATCAATAGAAAGAAAAAAACACAGAAAGTTGTTGATTTAAACACAATGTTTGACTGAATTATCATCAATGACATGTTAGATCTAGTCGAATCAGTTGAATCAGTCATGGGCAGACATAGAGGAAGCGCATGTGAGAAAGATGGTGTGTGTGCATTTAAATGACACAAGCATATCTAATAGCTCATAGTAACGTGTTAGCTACCACTTTGCAAATATTTACTTAGTTAATCCTTATTGGCTCCCCGGTGAAGCACATGTCGGTGTCCTCGAATTCACACAGATGTATAAAGGCTAAGGCGACTGTCACTGAGTTACGTTACTACTAATGTTTGAGGGAAGAGCATTTATTTGTGTGATCATGGTCCATTTTCATAAAGGATAAAGACTAGCATTAGTGTTGCAGGAATGTTAGCATTTAGAATCTCAAAGATAACAGTCTCAATACTGCATTTAAAAAAACAGTGCAGGTGTGTGACAAGTGGAAAGCATGCAGAAAAATACTGAAATTGAATCAAAAGGAATGAAAATATGAGATGAACCCAATGAGGGCCACATAAAGGAGTATTTGTTTCAGTGACATTCTTAGTGCCTGAACATGAACTACAGTCATTATTCATGATACGTCAATAGTGCTTGATTCTTTCATATTTAATAGGAAATCATGGCGAGTGATCCGAATGAGAACATTAGCCTGGTTCAGGTTCTCTTGTTCTTATTTGCCCAAAGCACAGTCTATAGTTGGCGGGTCAATAGTTAGACAATACCTCTCTCTTTGATGTACCCTGCCAGTTTTGAAGCATGTAGATAGCTTGAGTGCCTGAATATAATGGCTCGCATAATGTGCTTGCATAAAAGAACATTTCGGCATTTGTTCTCTCACTCCCATTCTCTTTGTGCTGGCACACATGCACACGGATATAAATGTGTGTTTTCAAATACTGTTTCATTATTGAAAGCCCTTTTATGTCTTTTTGATGCATGTTTCTTTCTCACCGTAGAGGACAAGAAAAAAGTGTGAGTCGTGTGCGACTTGGGCTCTCCAACATACTTCTTGTGTTGCTGGATAGGTCAGTTTTTAATTTCCAAATCACTATTTTATTGGCCTGCCCTTAATAGTAACGAACTGTTGCTTATTGTAAAATATAGCCAGGGCTGCAGAGTACACAATCAGGTATTCCTAATTAGAATGTATTACTTTTGTATGCCTTGTCAAGGAATGTATGCCTTTTATGGATTATAAGGTAACATATTCATGATCGTAAATGATTCATAATGTCTTTGGTTCTCTTACTCTTCTTTTTTTCAATTCTCTAAACCAATCCCAAATGTCAGCCAAACCAATTTGAAATAAAAAGATGAAAAACATTTAATATTTTGATATTTAACTAACTACACTGTTGAATGTTCTCAGCTGAATGTTTAATGATCACATCTCAGTTATTAGCCATTTATTAGTCACAAATGCCACTCCATTTCTTACATTAACCACAGTTTGGGAATTCCTGTTGTGATGTAATGATTAATGCCTTGTAGTTCATTGGAAATGTTAGTCAGCCAATCAGAACCAAGCATTCAGCAGCCTGGTATTATAAATTGTGATGATGACTGACTGGCTGTACTTTATGACCTACATATTTACTTTCCTGGGTCTCAAAAATGATGTGGTGTCCTGAAGTGATTTCAGTTTTGAAAAATGCTGTTGGAAAATGAATACGTTCTATCACATTTTGTAGTTCAGGTCTCAGTCCAGTCCATCAGGACAATGTATTCATTTACCCTGCAACCATGCAGAACTCAAGGACAGGGGCTCTGGTTCTTCCTTACCCTTTATATTTTCCACTGTTACTTGCTCTTGTTCATCTTTTGCTTCGACAGCCACAGGTCTCTAAAGAGAGCTCCTCAAAAACTCTGACCCAACCGTAGCAGAGACACAAGGAGAAAGACAGGGGCATCATGCATACATCTTTTTGAGGGGGCGTCAGTGTCAATCCTGACTCATAGGTGCCCTAGGCAAGATAATATGTGACCAAAGGGAAAAAAAAAACTTTTTGGTTTCGGTAGTTGTGTTCTTCATGCTTTTGGGTGCAAGAATACAATGTTTTGCATTTAAATGCAGGTTAGGGGATTTCGGTTTTGTTGTGCTGGTTCAACACATTCTCGACTTATCACATATGAACACACTCGGTCATGCTTTTGGTCATTTGCATTATGCGTCTCATTAAACGGTTTGCATGTACAATGTTAACAATTTCCTGTAGAATCTACAATAACTAATTCGCCAGTAACTTACTGTAAATCAATTACAGCAAAAATGCCGTATTTACAGCATTTATCTTGCTATATATGTATTTACAATATTGTATATCTTTACTGTAAATATATAGTAATTTTCACTATGCAACTTCAAAATACAGTAACATACTGCATAACAGTCCTACATTCATTCAGCTTAGTCCCTTATTTATCAGGGGTCACCAAAACAGAATGAAGCGCCAACTATTACAGCATATGTTTTACGCATCAAATGCCCTTCCATCCGCAACCCAGTACTGGAAAACACCCATACACTCTGGCATTCACACACACTCATACACTACAGCCAATTTAGTTTATCCAATTTACTTATAGTGCATGTCTTTGGACTTGTTGGGGAAACTGGAGCACCTGGAGGAAACCCACGCGAACACAGGGAGAACATGCAAACTCCACACAGAAATGCCAACTGATCCAGCCGGGACTCGAATCTGTGATCTTCTTGCTGTGAGGCGACAGTGCTAACCACTGAGCCACCATGCCGCAAACAAACCTACAGTAAAATACAATTCATATTACAGTTAAATACTGTGTAATTTGCAAACATCGTTAACCGTGTATTTGGTCCCTCGTTTATCGCAAGAGTTATGTTAAAAAAAAATACGCAATAGGCCAAATCCGCAAAGTAGTCAGCTTTTTTTGTTTGTTAATGTTTTAAGGCTGTTAAACCCCTCACTGCACACTCTTTACACTTTTCTCAGACAGGCATTAACATTTTCACACTTTTCTCTCTTGTTTAAACACTTCAAAAAAGTTCAAACTTTTGTTGTAGAGTGAAACCAAAGATCAAAACCTGTTGTCAGGCACAAACATTCATGCTGTCAGCAAAAGGTTTCTAAAACTTTTTAGCTTTTACGGATAATATTGTCATCCAGTGTAATGTTCTTTTTCTTGCAGTCACTGATCCACAAAGTGAAAGCAGACTCTGGACACCATGTGCGCCGCGCACATGACAGTTGGAAGTAACACACACCTGAGGTGCTCATTCACATGTTATTTTAAATTAAATTATTTAATCTGTCTTGAGTCGTAGCTGGGCACCACAGACAGCCGTCGACTTGCCGCACCGGTGTGCGTACCCTGAGCGCATTCTATACTATACATGAGACACAGAAGAGATTGATTGACAATGGTCTACAGCCAATCAGGTTGCAGAGCACAATGTGCTGTAAAAAAAAAAAAGCAAGTCAAAATGCACAAAAAACATCTGCGAAACTGCAAGGCCGCGAAAGGTGAACCCCGTTATAGCGTGGGACCACTGTACATTCAGAAAAGTTTTGGAGAACCTTACCCCACACCTACCCACTTCTGAACAACATAAATAAGCAGGCTAATAAAAGTGGACTCGCATGTATATATTGCAAAAACAGCCATATAAAAATGATGTAAACATGTTGTGGTGCATTCTAATTCCTCTGAAACTATACAATGTCTTTATGTGAAGAACACAGTAATTTATTAGGTTTTAATCGCTAAAACATACTTGCTCATTGATGTCATCTGATTCAAAAAAGATGCTGGACATTAGCGTGAAGCGATAGGTCACAAGACACAGAAGGAGCCAATAGCATTTGATGTGATTGGCTATGAGATAGCCAAAAGCACTTGACACCCAAATCTGAACTTAGAAGCTATATTTAAATTAGTGAATATTAAATCTTCAAAATATATTCTTTAGTGTTTAACAGAGGAAAGGAACTTAAGTTATTTTCAATAATTGTGCAACTCATATCATGTGAAGCTGTATATATTTTTTGGATGTTGCATTAAAAGTCTACTTGACTCAAAGATCTGTGGGTCATGTGAGAGAAAGAAATGAAAGCAATAAAGAGAATTAGATGTCTGATAGATGAATGAAATCACACGGAGACAAAATGAAATGAAAGACAACAAAACAAAAAAAGGAGGAGGATGATAGCATAAAACACAAGGCGGACTGCTCATAGCCAGCGGCTGCACTCCTCTGCCTCCTACTAACCAACCTTCATCCAGCTCAGGACTGCGGGGCAGCTGCAATACGAGCCGCATTCAAACACTCTGGCCTGGGTTGCAGCTTTCTGTTTTTCCCTTGGTGGATTAGCGTGGGTGACTTGAATGCGTGTGTGTATGTGTGTGTGTGTGCTTGAGTGTGATATTGTGCGAGCAAGCAAGCCTGATTGATTCAAGCACAAAATAAGTTTCATATTGCCAAACCTCGCACAAGGAGATTGCAAGGCTTTGTGAATGCAGTGCATCTGAAAAGCGCAGAAGAGGAACATCTTATCTCAGCCTGATAATACTCACTTGAGCGCTTGCAGAGGGAAACTGGCAGAGAGGCAGGAACTAAGACCACACTGAGTCACAGATGCAGAAATATAGCCAGGTAAAGGAGAACTCAGGAGGACACGTAACAGAGGATAATAATAATAATAATAATAATAATAATAATAATAATAATAATAATAATAATAATAATAATAATGGGGCGTCACGGTGGCACAGTGGGAAGTGATGTCGCCTCACAGCAAGAAGGTCGCTGGTTCGAGCCTCGGCTGGGTCAGTTGGCCTTTCTGTGTGGAGTTTGCATGTTCTCCCCGTGTTCGTGTGGGTTTCCTCCAGGTGTTCCGTCTTCCCCCACAAGTCCAAAGACATGCGTTATAGGTGAATTGGGTAAGCTAAATTGACTGTAGTGTATGTGTGTGAATAAGCGTGTATGGGTGTTTCCCAGTGATGGGTTGCAGCTGGAAGGGCATCTACTGCTTAAAACATAAGCTGGATAAGTTGGCGGTTCATTCCGCTGTGGTGACCCCTTATTAATAAAAGGACTAAGCCGAAAAGAATGAATACAATAATAATTGTATTCAATAATAATAAGAATACAATAATAATAATAATAATAATAATAATAATAATAATAATAATAATAA